>JAJJBR010002851.1:0-72613 GCA_022817965.1 Solanum lycopersicoides | reverse complement strand
GAAGGGGTAACCAAAGGGGGAAACTACCTCATGAAGGGCATGAGGAGGAATACACTGACCAAAACTCTGATATAGAGACCATAATAGCAGGAAAAAGCAACAGGAGAACACACAAAAAAAGAAAAGGAACAACAAAAGGACAACAGACCTACAAGCAACAAGGAAATGCATAAGGAATACAAAGTAGGGACACTGAAAATCAAGTCCCAAAATAGGAACAACAGGGAGAAGGAGTTGGACAACAATGCTACTAAAGGTACTATAGAAAATACTCCAAGGAGCAGAAACAAGCCTAGCAAACAGAAAAGAGATGCTGCTAAGAGAAGACTCAATAAACAACAAGAGACAGATCAGGAAAACAACAAGGAAGGAGTGTGAATTCAGGTAAGGAGGTGGAGGTTGAGGACAATCAGCAGGGTCAGATCAAATTTTATCAGACTAAAATACTAACACCTCCTCCCAGAGCACCACCTGATAAAGAATATGGCAAATGCCAAGTCAATACTGCCCCCCTAATTGATGAATATGAGGTGATCAATTCAGAAGATGAAGTTGAAAGAAATGATCAATATGGGCAGGAATCTGAGGATGATGATGAGACTAGTGATGCTCTGATAAGAGCATTTAGTCCTCAAAATGATCAAGATTTGGAGGAGGAGATTCAACAGGTGACTCAAACTCAAGGTTTATCTCCAAGAAGATTGAAACATGAGAAATTCCATTTCCAAAATCAAGACATTAAAACTGCCACTGCTGGCAGACCAAACACAAGGCTTTTCTCTTCTAGAGTTTCCCAATGATTAGTACAATCATTTGGAATGTGAGGGGAATCAACACTCAGGGAGTCATGGAAAGAATCAAAATGTTCAAGAGAATGTATCACCTAGCCATTATTGCTATTCTAGAGCCTTTTGCAGATAGTAGTAATGTAATGAGCTTCAAGAATCAACTAGCCATGGACAATGCAATAGCCAACTGCAATGGTAAAATATGGCTTTTTTGGAATGGGGATGTTGACTGTGTGGTGAAAGATCAGGATGAGCAGCAAATTACCTGTGATTTCAGCCACAATGAGCTTCAAAAACAATTCACCATGACCTTTGTCTATGCCAAATGTAAAGAGTACCTAAGAAGACCTCTATGGGATAAAATGCTCCAGCAAGCAGATATTGAGGACAAACCTTGGTGCTCAGTGGGGGATTATAATGTTATAACTTCCACTGAGGAAAAACTAGGGGGAATTCCTTACAATATCAGGAAAAGTCTGGACTTCATTGCCATTATAGAAGCCTGTGGTCTGATGGACATGGGTTTTAGTGGCCAAAAGTTCACTTGGTCTAATAATAGAGGCATCAATCAAAGGATCTGGAAAAGGCTAGATAGAGGGTTGATAAATGATAAATGGCTTGAAACTATGCCTCAAACTACCATCACCCACCTTCCTTCTACTGGTTCTGATCATTGTCCTTTGTTATTGGAGATCATTAACAATGAGGGGAGCCATACCAAGTATTTCAAATTCCTTAATTGTTGGGTGGATAGCCCTAACTTTTTAGGAACTGTGAAATCTTGTTGGGAAAGGGAGGTGAATGGAAATAGTATGTGGAGATTTCACCATAAGATGAAAAGGCTCTCTAATACTCTGAGTAATTGGTCCAAAGAGGAATTTGGGGATATTTTCAAGAAAGTTAGAGAGTTTGAAGGAAAAGTTAAAGATGCTGAGGAAACTTTGATTCAAAACAATAGTGTTACCAACAGAGAAAGTCTACATGAAATTAATGCCCAATATATTAGATATCTCAAGTTTGAGGATGCTATTATGAAACAGAAATCTCAGTTACACTGGTTCAAGGAAGGGATACTAATTCTAAATTCTTCCATTCCTGGATAAGGGGTAGAAGGAGAAGGCTTTTCATTCACAGAATCCATGATAAAGGTGAATGGATACAAGGAGATGAAAACATAGGAGAGCTGCTGTGAGTACTTTCAAGAGTTGTTTACAGGGGAGAGCAAAAGTATCAATGAGACAAACCTAGAGTGCATCCCTAGAATGGTAAATCAAGAGCAAAATGACAGACTTACTTCTCAACCTACTATGTCTGAGCTTCAAGAAGTGGTTTTTTCTATGAACCCCAATTCTGCAGCAGGGCCTGATGGTATAAATGGGTTTTTCTTTCAAAAATGTTGGCACATTATCAATCAAGACTTGATGGGGGTGGTGCTAGCTTTTTTCAGTGGCCAAGAAATCCCCAAGTACTTTTCTCACTCTTGTATAGTACTTCTACCCAAGGTGAATAATCCTAACAAACTGAAAGAGTTCAGGCCTATTAGTCTGAGCAATTTCATTAGTAAAATCATCTCCAAACTGTTGAGTACAAGATTGAGTCCTATTCTCCCTAACTTGATCTCTCTCAACCAGTCTGGTTTTGTGAAGGGTAGAAGTATAACTGAAAATATCATGCTGGCACAGGAAATCACTCATCAAATTAAAAAGCCAAACATAGGTAGCAATGTCATTATCAAGCTTGACATGGCTAAGGCCTATGACAGAGTTTCTTGGGCTTACATATGCTTTGTCTTAAGGAAGATTGGTTTTGAGGAAACTTTCATTGATATGGTGTGGAGAACCATGGCTAATAATTGGTACTCTATCATAATTAATGGAAGAAGATTTGGCTTTTTCCAATCCTCTAGGGGCCTCAAGCAAGGAGACCCCCTTTCCCTCCCTATTTATTTTAGGTGCAGAGATGCTTTTAAGATCTTTAAATGGTCTCCATAATCATCAAGATTACCATGGCTTTGTCATGGAAAGAAGGGGACCCCAAGTGAACCATCTGAGTTTTGCAGATGACACCATCTTGTTTACTTCAGGAAGGGTTAAGTCTCTCCAACTCATCATGCAGACTCTCACAACATATGAGGATACTTCTGGCCAGTTGATTAATTGTGAGAAAAGTCACTTTATGGTCCACCAAAATGTTTTTGACAGCACAAAGGAAAGAATTAAAAGGATCACTGGGTTCAAACAAAAGCAGGGTATTTACCACTTATCTGGGGTGTCCACTCTTTGTGCGTAGGCCCAGGATTTCATACTTCTTTGACCTTGTCTATAAAGTTATTTGCAGGATTACAGGGTGGCAAACCAAGCAACTAAACTATGGAGGCAGGGCTGTGTTGATTAAGCATGTTCTTCAAGCCTCTCCCATTCATCTAACTTCAGTTATCACCCCCCTGCCACTATAATTAAGCAAATACAAATGTTGATGGCAGAATTCTTCTGGGGATGGAAGAGTGACATAAAGAAGTATCATTGGGCCTCCTGGAAGAACCTCAGCTATCCTATTGAGGAAGGAGGGGTGGGAATGAAAAATCTGAAGGATGTGTGCTTAGTTTTCCAATATAAACAGTGGTGAACCTTTAGAGCTAAGCACACACTGTGGGAGAATTCATCAAAGCCAAATACTGCCAAAGATCAAATCCTATTTGCAAGAAATGGGATTTTGGGGATTCACTGAATTGAAAATATATGATACACAACAGGTGTAATGTTGAGCAACACATTCAATGGAAACTGAACTCAGGGAATTGCTCCTTTTGGTGGGACAACTGGACAGGGGAAGGACATCTTGCTCTGTTTTGTAGCAGCAGTCACAAGTTTGACACCAAGAAAGTAGCTGAATTTTGGGTAGAAGGCCAGTGGAACTATCAAATGTTGGTTCAACAGGCACCATCTAGCCAGCTGGCTACTATCTTAGCAATACCTGTTCCTCAGCAACAAACTTCAGACCAAGCTTATTGGAAAGTCAATTCCAATGGCATGTTCACTTGTTCTTCAGCTTGGAATGAAATCAGGGAAAAAAGACCCAAAGATCAATTCAGGGCTCTCATTTGGCACAGGCACACACCATTTAAAGCCTCCTTCCTCCTTTGGAGAGCTTTAAATGGGAAGTTACCTACTAATGAGAAGTTAACTAATATTGTTTTAGAACCTTCTAGTTGTTTTTGTTGCAGGAACAGGGCAGGATGAGATACCGTCAACCATATCTTCAACAATGGAGAATTTTCTAGGGAGGTCTGGAGATGTTTTGCAAATAGAGCAGGGGTGGAAGTTGATCACAGCTCACTGAGGCAGCTTATAACTCAATGGTGGTCAATGAAACACAACAATGAAGCTCATAAACTCATCCTCCAGACTTCCCCAATACTCATCTGCTGGAATCTATGGAAACATAGATGTGCATGTAAATATGGAGCCAAAACCCCTAATGGCACCAGAGTCAGGTATGCAATTTATAGTGATAACTATAAACTTATAAACTCTGTTTTTCCTTAGGTGAGCTGGCCCCCTACTTGGTGTGGAATAATCCAACTAGCTGAAAGATGTAACCATGTGACAAAGGTGTAGAAGATAGCCTGGACAAGACCACCTGATAAATGGATCAAAGTTAAAAAAGATGGTAGTGCACTAGACAACCCAGACAAGATAGGGGCAGGAGGCATTCTAAGGGATCATGAAGGCAATCTTATCCTAGCATTTACCTCACCCCTGGGAAGTGGTACAAATAATCAGGCAGAAATAGGAGCATCCATCTTTGGTATGTCTTGGGCACTGGAACTAGGCTACATGAAGATCATTTTGGAAATGGATTCCATGCTAATTGTCAACTGGATACTCCAAAAAACTACTCCTCAATGGAATATTTGCAATCATTTGGACATATTGAGAGGCCTCATAGCTCAAATTCAGGAATTCAAATGCACTCATGTTTTCAGGGAAGCTAACTGGGTGGCAGATGCATTGTCCAAACATAGCCACAAAATCACTTGTCCGGAAATTTATTACACCAGTCAAGAGTTACCTAAATAGGAAAAGGATTACTTTCAGTTAGATTTAATGGAGATGCCAAGCTTCAGAAGGAAAAAGACAAAGAAGATCAAAGAACCTCCTTAAACATTCTAATAGCTTTTCAACTAAGTTATAACCCACCATATAGCTTCCTTGAATAGTTTAAGTTAGATTGTTTAACTTTTGAGATGTAAGGGGAGAGTCTCCCTAATTTATGCTTCCTAGATTCTATGTATTGAGAGGAGTCCTCTCTTCTAGGTATATAGAATTTTTGGATTCATCTTATTGTAAGGTGAGGGTAAGATTTCTTTAGGAAATTGAACCCAAGCCATCATAGGTCTAGAGGTAAAGATTATATCCCCCTCTTTGTATATAATTTTATGGAATTGTAAGGCCTGGGTGTGGTTCTAAGCCTCTTCCCCTCTAAGGGTATTTTAAAAAAAAAGGCAAAAATATTAAAACCATAACATTAAATACTAAACCATAAATTTTAAACCTAAAATGCTAAACCCTGAACCATAAAACCTAAAAAAACCTACACCCAATCCTAATCCTAACCCTAACCCTAACCCTAAACCCTAAACCCAAAAACTAAGTCGAAAAAAAAACTTAAGTCCAAAATATGAAACCCAATAAATAAACACTAAACCATAGATTTTAAACCTCCAATCCAAAACCACAAACCCTAAAACCTAAAAAGAACCTAAACCCTAACCCTCTAACCCTAACCCAAACCCTAACCCCAATCCTAACCTTATCCTTAACCCTAACCCTAAACTATTAAATCGAAACCCCAAGCTTAAAATACCAAAACCCTAACATTAAACACTAAATCATAGGTATTATAACTCAAATCCTTAACCCTAAAGCCTAAAACCTAAAAAACAACCTAAACCCTAACCCTAACCTTAACATTAACCCTAACCCTGACCCTGCCATAAACCCTAAACCCCAAGTCAAAAATACCAAAATCCAAAAATTAAACGCAAAACCATTGATATTAAACCTCAAATCCTAAACCCCAAACCAAAAAACCTAAAAAAATAAAATAAACCTAACCCTAACCATAAACCATAAACCCTAAGCCCAAAATACCAAAACCCAAACATTAAATACTAAACCATATATTTTAACCACAAATGTTAAACCCTGAACCATTAAACCTAAAAAAAACCTACACCCTAACCTAATCCTAACCCTAACCCTAAACCCTAAGCCCTAAACTCTAAGTCCAAAAAAACTCCAAAGAAAAAACCCTTAGTTCAAAATAGGAAAACTTAAACTTTAAACATTAAAACATATATTTTAAACCTCAAATCCTAAACCATAAGCCCTAAAACCTAAAAAAAACTAACCCCTAACCCTAACCCAAACGCAAACCCTAACCCTAACCATAACACTAACCCTAAACCGATAATCCGAAACTCCAAGCCCAAAATTCCAAAACCCAAAAATTAAGCACTAAACAATAAATTTTAAACCAAAAATCCTAAACCACAAAACCTAAAACCAAAGAAAAAAAAACTAACTCTAACCCTATCCCTAACACGAACCCTAACCCTAACCCTATCCCTATACTTAACCATAACCGTAAACCCTAAACCCAAAGCCCAAAATACCAAAACCCTAACATTACTCAAGGCAACACCCCTAAGAGTAAAAACAAACCAAGCAAACAAAAAAGAGATGCTGCAAAAAGAAGACTAACCAGGCTGCAAGACAAAGAAAATGAGCAGGAACAAGGGAGGAAGGATGATTCATGTAAAAAATATGTTAGGGTGGATGAATATCAAGGGATGGATATTCTACATCTACAGGATCAGTACATGACATCCTCATCAGTTGAACCTCCGGATATAAGACAACAAGTGTGCAAGCTGAATACTGTTCCTCCTGTTGATGAGTATGCAGTTGATAACTCTGAGGATGATCTGGATAAAGATAATCAATCCCTAGAAGAACCTGAAGAGGATGATGAGACTAGGGAGACTCCTTTCAAGGCACTTAGCTCCCATAAGGACCAGGCCCTAGAAGAGGAGCTTCAACAGGCAACACAAAGACAGGGATTATCTCCAAGAGGGTTCAAACATGACAAACCCCAGTTCAAAAAGCAGGATGTCAATACTGTCACTGCTGGTAGACCTAACACTAGGCTCTTCTCCTCTAGATCTTCTAAATGATTTGTACACTTATATGGAATGTGAGAGGGATCAACACTCAAGGAGTGTCGGAGAGATTAAAGATGCTCAGAGAGCTTCACCATTTATCTGTTATTACCATTTTGGAACCTTTCTCTGATAGTGTTCATGTACAATACTTCAAAGTTCAATTAAACATGGATAATGCCACTAGTAATTGTAATGGTAAGATTTGGGTTTTTTGGAGCAACGATATTGACTGTATATTCTTGATGAAGATGAACAGCAAATCACTTGTGACATGAAACACAATGAGTTACAATACCAATTTACTAATACGTTTGTCTATGCAAAATGCAAGGATCACCTCAGGAGACCTCTTTGGGACAAGATGCTTCAGCAGGCCAAAGTGAACACCAAACCTTGGTGCGCAGTTGGAGATTATAATGTTATAACTGATGTAGATGAAAAACTGGGAGGAGTGCCTTACAATATGAGGAAGAGCATGGATTTTATTGCTATTATTGAAGCATGTGGACTCTTGGACATTGGGTTCAGTGGGCACAAATTCACTTGGTCAAATAAGAGGGGTATCAATCACAAATCTGGAAGAGGCTTGATAGGGCTCTGGTTAATGATTCATGGTTAGAAAAGATGCCTCAAACCACCATTACTCACTTATCTTCCACTGGGTCAGATCATTGTCCTCTGCTCATGGAAATGGTATCCACAAATTCTGATCACATCAAGTATTTCAAATTCCTTAATTGTTGGGTTGATAACCCTCAGTTCATGGAAATTGTGAAAACTTGTTGGGATAAGGATGTAGAAGGTAATGGCATGTGGAAATTCCACCAGAAAATAAAAAGATTATCAAACACTCTTAGTACTTGGTCAAGAAAGGAATTTGGTGATATTTTCCAAAAAGTAAGAATGTATGAGGAACAAGCGCACAAAGCTGAAGAGGAATACATCCTTGACCAAAGTGACTCACATAGGAGTACCCTTCATGAAATCAATGCTCAATATATTAAATTCCTCAAGTTGGAGGATACTATTTTGAAACAGAAAACCCAGCTACAATGGTTCAAGGAAGGTGACACCAACTCCAAATATTTCCATTCTATTATAAGGGGAAGGAGAAGGAAACTTTTTGTGCACAAAATTGTCACTGAAAATGGGGATTGGATTCAAGGTGAGGATAACATTGCTCAAGCTGCTTGTGACCACTTCAAATCTATATTCACAGGTGAGGAAAAGCTTATTAATGAACAAACCTTGGAGTGTATTCCAAGAATGGTTAGTCAGGATCAGAATACTCATCTTACCAACGTTCCAGATATGAATGAACTTAAGGAGGTGGTTTTTGCTATGAACTCTAATTCTGCAGCAGGTCCCGATGGAATGAATGGGTACTTCTTTCAGAAGTGCTGGCACATTATCAAACATGATCTAATGGGGGTGATTCAGGCATTTTTCAGTGGACAAATGATTCCTAAATATTTCTCCCATTCTTGTATTGTTCTGCTCCCCAAAGTAAATAATCCAAACAAGCTTACTGAGTTTAGGCCTATAAGTCTAAGTAACTTCACTAGTAAAATAATTTCCAAACTAGTGAGTAACAGACTTAGCCCTATCCTCCCCTCTTTGATTTCTTCCAATCAGTCCGGTTTTGTGAAAGGAAGAAGCATCTCTGAAAACATCATGTTAGCTCAGGAAATCATTCACCAAATCAAGAAACCCAACATTGGAAGTAATGTCATTATTAAACTAGACATGGCAAAAGCTTATGACAGAGTCTCATGGTCATATATTTGTTTAGTTCTAAGGAAAATGGGATTTGATGAGGTGTTCATTGATTTGGTGTGGAGAATCATGGCTAACAACTGGTATTCAATCATTGTGAATGGTAAGAGGTATGGTTTTTTCAACTCCACTAGGGGTCTCAAGCAAGGTGATCCTCTTTCTCCGGCCCTATTTATTTTAGGTGCTGAGGTGCTTTCAAGATCTCTCAATAGGTTACATAATCACCCGGATTATAATGGATTCTTCATGGAATTGAGGGGACCCCAAGTGAACCATTTGAGTTTTGCTGATGACATAATTCTTTTTTCTTCTGGAAGGTACAAAACCTTAAAGCTGTTGATGGCAACTTTAAAGGATTATGAGATCACTTCTGGACAACTCATTAATGGTGATAAAAGCCACTTTATGCTACACTCTAATGCTTTTAATAGCACTAGAGATAGAATTAAGAGGCTGACAGGGTTCAAACAAAAACAGGGTCCTATTACTTACCTAGGATGCCCTTTATTTGTTGGCAGGCCTAGAAATGTTTATTTTTCTGACCTTGTTAACAAGGTTGTTGGTAGAATTACAGGTTGGCAAACCAAACAACTTAGCTATGGAGGCAAGGCTATTCTCACTAAACATGTTCTTCAAGCTCTGCCTATTCACCTTCTATCTGCAGTAACACCTCCAGTGACAATACTTAAGCAAATTCAAATGCTTATAGCTGATTTTTTCTGGGGATGGAAGAGCGATAGGAAGAGGTACCACTGGGCTTCATGGAAAAATCTAAGTTACCCCTATGATGAAGGGGGGTGGGTATGAGGAACTTACATGATACATGCAGGGCCTTTCAATTCAAACAATGGTGGATCTTTAGAACCAAACACACTCTGTGGGGCGATTTCTTAAAAGCTAAATATTGCCAAAGATCCAATCCTGTTAGCAAAAAAGGGGATACAGGTGATTCTTTGACCTGGAAACGTATGCTGATGACTAGACAGCAGGTGGAACAACATATTCAATGGAAGCTCCAAGCTGGGAATTGTTCCTTCTGGTGGGACAATTGGCTCGGTAGTGGACCTCTTGCAAACTTCTCCACCACCAGTAATAGATTCAACAACTCCACAGTTGCTGAATTTTGGGAGGAGGGGAATTGGAATTGGAACAAGCTGTTGGAGGAGGCACCTGCCAGTCAACTCTCCAACATACTAGCTACAGAAATTTCACCTCGACAACATCTTCTAGATCAGCCACTTTGGAAACTCAACACTCATGGAGCATTCAGCTGTTCATCAGCCTGGGAGGAAATCCGAGAAAAGAAAGCTAAACATCACTTTAACTCTCTTTTATGGCATAAATACATTCCTTTTAAGATTTCCTTTTTACTATGGAGAACCCTTAGGTGTAAACTCCCTACTAACGACAAACTAACTATTTTTGGCATTGAGCCATCAAAGTGTGTGTGTTGTTTTGACAGGGCAGGTATGGATTGCATTGAGCATATCTTCAACAAAGGGAATTTCGCAACCAACATCTGGACCAGCTTTGCAGCCACTGCAGGGCTGCGACCAGACCAGACTGACCTGCACTCACTGCTCAAACAGTGGTGGACTGCCACACCTAAGAATGCAGCCCACAGATTACTTTTGCAAGCGACCCCAATTTTCATTTGTTGGAACTTATGGAAGAACAGGTGCGCAGCTAAATATGGAGGCAAGACAACCAATATCAGCAGGGTCAAATATGCCATATACAAGGATAACTACAAAATGCTTTCCACAGCCTTCCCTCAGCTTCAGTGGCCTGCAAAATGGACAGATTTAATTCAAAAATGTGAAAAGTGTGTGCATGACATCAAAGTGAGTTTGGTAGCATGGCTTAAACCTCCTGACCAATGGCTCAAAGTAAACACCGATGGCAGCGCAACCACTAATCCTGGCAGGTTGGGAGCTGGCGGCATTTTGAGGGATAAAAATGGTAAATTGGTGATGGCTTTCACAACACCCCTCGGAGAAGGAACAAACAACAAAGCGGAAATAGAGGCAGCAATATTTGGTTTGACTTGGGCACTTGAACTGGGATATAGAAACATAATTTTGGAGCTTGATTCTCAACTAGTAGTACATTGGATTTTAAAGAAGACAGCTCCTCAATGGAGTATCATCACACAGTTGGGAAGATTGCAAGATCTCATCTCTCAGACTCAGCAATTCAAGTGCTTACATATATTTAGAGAAGCAAATTGGGTGGCTGATGCTCTTTCAAAACACAGTCACATTACAACCAGTCCACAGATATACTTCACCAGCCAGCACATGCCTAAGGAAGCAAAATCATACTATCAGATGGATTTACTGGAGATGCCTAGCTTTAGAAGAAGGAAGACCAGAAGAATTAAGGAACCACCTTGATCAGCCGTGCATTTGAATAGGTTAGCTTAGTTTTATTCTATCTTGTAAAGGGAGAGTCTCCCTTGTTTATGCTTCCTAGATACTTTGTAATGAGAGGAGTCCTCTCCTTAGGTGCTTAGTATTTTGGTTTCATCCTTGATGTACGGGGAGGAGTTGAATTCCTCTTTTGGAAAGTTGACTCTGAACCACCTTAGGTTGGAGGTTAGGTTTATGTCCCCCTCCTTTGTACTTTATTTTGTTTATTAATGTTAAGGCCTGGGGGTGTTGCTCAGCCCCTTACCCACCCAAGGGTAGTTCAAATAAATAAATAAAAAAAACATTAAACACTAAACCATAGATATTATAACTCAAATCCTTAACCCCAAACCCTAAAACCTAAAAAATGACCTAAATTATAACTGTAACCCTAACCCTACCTTAAACCCTAAACCCCAAGTCCAAAATATCAAAACCCAAACATTAAATACTAACCCTCAAAGTCTAAACCCTGAATCATAAACCTAGAAAAAACCAATACCCTAACCCAAACCCTAAACCCTAAACCCTAAACCATAAGTGAATAAAAAAAATCCAAAAGAAAACACTTAGTCCAAAATAAGAAAACCCAAACATTAAACGCTAACCATAAATTTCAAACCTCAAATCATAAACCACAAACCCTAAAACCTAAAAGAACACCTAAATCCTAACCCTACATTTGACACTAACCCTAACCCTAAACCATTAACTCGAAACCCCAAGCCCAAAATACCAAAATCTAAGCATTAAACACTAAATTTTAGATTTTAAACCAAAAATCCTAAACCGCAAAACCTAAAACTTAAAAAGAATGCTAAACCCTAACCCTAACCTGAACCCTAACCCTAACCCTATCCTTAACCCTAACCTAACCCTAACCTTATCATAAACCCTAAACCCCAAGCAAAATACCAAAACCCAAACATTAAACTTTAAACCATTGATATTAAACCTCAAATCCTAAACCCTAAACCCAAAAACCTAAAAAAACCAAACTCCTAACCCAAACCCTAACCCTAAACATAAACCAAAAACCCGAAGCCCAAAATACCAAAACCCAAACATTAAATACTAAACCATAGATTTTAAACCTCAAATGCTAAACTCTGAACCATAAAACCTAAAAAAATAAATACACCCTAACCCTAACCCTAACCCTAAACACTAAACCCTAAACCCTAAGTCCAAAAAAAAAACCTAACTCAAAAGTACGAAAACCCAATCATTAAACACTAAACCATAGATTTGAAACCTCAAATCCTAAACCACAAACCATAAAACCAAAAAAACCCTAAACCCTAACCCTAACCCTAAACCTAACCCTATCCCTATTCCTAACCCTAACCTTAGACCCTAAACCCTAAGCCCATAGTCTAAAATACAAAAACTCTAACATTAAACACTAAACCATATATATTACAACTCAAATCCTTAACCAAAAACTCTTAAACCTATAAAACAACCTCAACCCTAACCCTAACCCTAACATTAACCCTAACACTAACCCTACCATAACCCCTAAACCCCAAGCCAAAATACCAAAACATAAACATCAAATACTAAATCTCAATCGCTAAACCCTGAACCATAAAAACCTAAAAAACTACACCCTAACCCTTACATAAACCCTAACCCCAAGCCTAAAATACCAAAACCTAAACATCAAATACTAAACCTCAAATGCTAAACCCTGAACCAAAACCTAAAAAAACTACTCCCTAACCCTAATCCTAACCCTAACCCTAAATCCCAAACCCTAAACCATAAATCAAAAAAAAGTTTTCATAAAAAAACCCTTACTCCAAAATACGAAAACCAAAACATTAAACGCTAAACCATATATTTTGAACCTCAAATCCTAAACCACAAACCCTAAAACCTAAAAAAAACTAAAACCTAACCCTAGCCCTAACTCTAACCCTAAACCATTAACCCAAAACCCCAAGCCCAAAATACCAAAACACAAACATTAAAAACTAAACCTTAGATTTTAAACCAAATATCGTAAACCCTAAAACCTAAAACCTTAAAAAATCCTAAACCCAAACCCTAACCCTAACCCTAACCCTAACCCTAACACTAACACTAACACTAACACTAACACTATCCTTAACCCTAACCCTAAACCCTAAACCCTAAATCCAAAGCCCAAAATACCAAAACCCTAACATTAAACACTAAACCATAAATATTATAACTCAAATCCTTAACCCCAAATGCAAGACCCCTAAAATGAGTTAGGGTGTCTATAGCCTAACATGTTCGTCATAAGGGTATAAGGTCCTAAAATGTCTTATAATATGGTATTGAGGAAGTCTGTAAGATTTGACGTGATTTGGAAGTCAAACATCAAGGGATGACCAAGACGTTCGACGACTAGTCACCTATGTGTCTCATGTGTCTATACTTGCTTATATTTGTATGTAATGAACTTATGAAGTCTTAAAATGAGTTATAATGATGTTTATAGGTAGTATATGGAGGTTCATGAAGTTTGGAGGTAAAAGATCCAAGAATGTCTAAGACGTTCGAATGTTAGCCCTTGAGACGTTCATGTGTGTCTTGATAGGGCCTAGCATGTTTGGACGTGTTCTGTGTAATTGTTTTGGGTGAACAATCATTTTTAAGCATATATGAGGTATAGAAATTCCAGGCACATATTCTTAGGAGTATGTAACCAACTCTTGAGTTCTATATTTCCTCCATATGTATAGGATCTATTCCTATAGAGGACACTTGTTTTTAGTCTGTGGTATACATAGATTTTTCAGCATTACACATGTTCTCGAAATTGATGTTGTTGAACCAGTTTTTTTTAGTCGGAAGAAGGCAATGGCACAATCTAATAGGTGGATGTATCAATGCAATAGTGTAGAAATACCCCTAATTAGCTGACAAAGCCCAAATTCTCACCATATATCATCCCGATGTTAATATTTGGCTTTTATATGGTAGGACAACTCTGAATAAGTACTAATAACATTTGTATTTTTTTCATTGTTATAAAACTTAGGGACAAGTGTGCCAATTGCTGCAAATGATATATGTATGGTAGTTCCTTTTATGATCTATGTGTTGGCTATAGAGAATTAGTATGTGACTAAATTGAAAGGTTAACAAAAAGAAAGTTGATTGGTTAGAACTAAGTTGTGATTAGTTGGTTATACATAATGGGATCTAATACATGAAGCTTCTAGTTTTGATTAAAAGTTACATGTTAGATAGGAATCATGTGAGAATGAAGCTTGAATTACACGGGCTGAATATGTACGGACAACTTCTCATCAGAAAGAGATGGAATATGTCAAATTCCCTAAATATAGGAGAAGCGTTTATATGAGGATGCTATAGAGGAGTGAGATAGGTGGTTATGAGAGACGATTGTTAAGTGTATGCGGTAAGAAAATATTATTAACTCTTCTACCCTAACAAGTTATAATGGTGCACCTGGGAACAACTTTGTGAACCTTTGTTACACAGAGAAGTCAATTTAGTATCGATTCGAATTTTGATATTTAGTCTTGATAACAACAAGAAAAAAAAGAGAGGTTAATTTCAGGTTACCTAGATAGAAGATGGACCTAGTTCATCCATATCATTAGTATAAAATAGGAGTAGAGCATTATACACATGTATAGACGTCCATCAAATGGAATAGAGATATTACCGGATTCATTTAAGATATGCCTACAGTAATTCATCAGTCATAGTCCAGTTAAGGGAAATGAAAAATTGATCATATGCATATGCTAGTTGTTCTTATTTGCTATCTTTCATGGGAAAAGAGTCGGAGCACCCTCGCTTATTATTAAAAAAACCAGAGGAAGAAATCTATTAGTATGTCCAAACCTATCTAGTTAAGCCCAAATCGGCTAAATCTAACACGTTTTAAATCATGATATAACTTTATACGTACCTGACATTTACATATTATTAGAGTTCATGTTTCACGGTGCATTCAAGCTTCACTATTTAGTTTCTATTTCAACCTTCAAAAGGCACCAGACATTGATTGATATAACACAAGCTAGTAATGAAGGCAAACTTGACCTAGGCCTCCTACTCTAAAAGATGAACTATTTTTTTTGAGGATTTTCTTTTTCTATATTGACTGTTGTATTTATAATGACCTAGACGGAAGCCAAGTCCCAATAGTAGAACACCTATAAGAATTTTTAGGTGATTGGAGAGAGTAGATGGGGAAATCAATTGTTTTGAGGTGAGTAAGGAATATGTGCAGAACTATCCCACCTGTGATTAACGCTTAAGACAGTGGTTTGCCTTATTATGGTAGAGTGGTTGTATAGGATATCTCGTAGTTTCCAAAGATGATTTGTTATATAGTTATACATGCTGCATGCTCTATAACTTATCTATAATGTATGTCATTTTCCCTTTGTGAATTACCTTCTTACAGGTTACCTAATGTCATAGAATACTTCCATGCAAGTGTTGTCGGCTTTGGAGTACCCTTGTTTATTGCTATATGTTTTCGTAGGACCTTTTCCCTACATGTTATTTATTGCACTGGCTACTTTCCTCATGTCACTTGTTCATATTGTGTGGGTACTCTAAGATAATTGATCATACGACCACCTCTATATATTTTACATGCCTTATAGCTTTTTGCCCATTTTTCATGTGCTCACTTGCTCATATCTTATATATGTACTCATTGACATGTTAGTCCACCTATCCATGCAATATAACACACTTGCTCAATGTGTTTGTGTTTCTTAGTTCATTTTCTTATATGTCTAATTGTCATGTAGTCTACTTTCTTACGTATAACAAAATTTTGTAGCTTTAGTACTCATGCATCGTGTGCTCATCTAGTCAATTTCTTACATTCCTTATAGTTCATTAGCCCGTGTACCGTGCACTACTTATTTATTTGAGTTGTGAACAATTTGGCAAAATGTTTCCTTGTATCATTATGTAGTTAAGATTTTGACCAAAAAAGGTAGGGCATATTTGTAAATTTTATCACTACCATAAATAAGTAACCTAGCATAAACCCTATTCGAAGGTACGGCATAAAACTTTAGAGTTTATAATAACAGTTATGCATTCTTATAAGATTCACCTCTGATAAGCGTCATGAGATAACATAGAAGGGATAGCGTCCCGATAGGTTGGTCCTATGATTTTATGTGTCCGTTCCGTATACAAAAAATTGGAAGATACTATACTTATTATTGATTCTTAAGACCCGTAATCTAAGTTCAAAATGTGTAACCTCCATTGAAGTATTGTGGAAGGAATAGAATATAACATAAGATACTTTGGAATAGAAAATGGTAGAGATCCTAAGTATCTCTCCTCATTCTAAACATCAAATAAGGATCTTAAACCATGTGGTCCCCTTATATGATCATGAATCCTACTAGAATTTGTTCATTTGATATGTCATTTGCATGTCTTGTGTTTAGGTATATTACAGTCCTTATTTGTATGAGTCCTACTTGTGTATCTTCAGTGAATTACATGGTAAAGAAGGGGTTTAATTTTTCATATCATTATTTCGTGAACCATATCTATCGAGAAATATGCTTGACTTGTCTATACATGTTTTAGGTTAGTCTATGGATTTTGGACAGTCGTATTTACAATGGGTACTCTCGCAAATCTCAATATGAAATTCCAAGATAAACCGAAAGAACTATCAATTACACCTATCATTCGAGGACGAATGATAATAAGAGGGGGAGGATGTAATACCCTGTATTCTACGTGTACTAGTTTTATTTATATAACGCTTATAAGCTGCCTTGTGGTATAGTTATGAACTCGATTTCCTATGCGACTAGTGACAATAGAATAGGTTTAAAGTGAACCGCCTATAGATTTTGATGCGATACGATTAAGTTGACATCCATGGAAGTATTCAAACTAGAAATCATAAGGTTGTATTTGAGTCTAGAGTTAAAATTGACATAGTGTATATATGTTTTAAGTTAAGTTAAAAGGCATTATGGTCTAGACATGCAATAAAATATTGAGGTGCTTGCTTGACTTCACTAAGCTAGTATATGACAAGTAGGTGCATCACCTACTTTGACTTATTGACCAGCCCAAAGAACCAAGTAGATGCATCACCTACTAAGACTTTTTTGACAATGTTATTGGGCCAAGCACACTATACATACTAGAATTAATCTTGCCCAAGTTGAAAATAAGAATAAGGAGAGAATGGACATCCAAGGCCCAATATTTCCAAGCCCACAAGAAATAATTTTAATGGAAAACTAGGTGCATCACCTACTTAAATGTGTGGCCCAAATTAAAGACACATGTTTGCTGCAAATGAAGTACAAGAAAGGTGGCAAAAGGGCTAATGTTCTTAAGTCCAAAAAGGCCAAATGAAAAGTCCAAGTAGGTGGGTCACCTACTTGACAAATTATGGCCCAAAATGAGTGAGAAAGTCGGCCAAAGCAGGTCCCTTTAAAAGAGATTGATATCAGTTTTTTTTCAAACATTTTACTTTGACAAAAAAATCTGATTTCTAGAGATTTCTCTCTTCTTTTTTTAAATTCATACAGCAACCATTAAATACCATTAGGGTTCTTGAATAATAGGGATTTCAAGCTATTGAAAGGTATAATTTAAGACAAGTTAAGGAGGACAAACTTTACCTTGAAGAATCCAAGTCAAACAAGTGGTAGTTCTGTCCAGCAAGGTAAGCTACGACAATTTCTCCCTCTTGTGCTTGAGTTAATTAGGACACTTGGTATCTGTTAGTGAGTTGGAAATTGGAACTTTTACATGGTGAATATTGGGGAGGATATTCAGGTGATTTGGATATGTTGGGACAGCCATAGTGGAGAGTCCTTTTAAATTAAGTTATGAGCTTATTTGAGAACTTTTAAAGTAATGTTAGCTCTTCAAGTGCTGGTGATCAGAAATCATGATTCATATTGATTCTATTGCATTATTATGTTTAAAGATTGTTTCATGTATGTTATAGTAAGGGATGTGACTGGACGTGCGAGCAAGTTATGAAGACATTAAAGGACTTAAATATGGTAGGGAGTTTTGGGGAGGACCTGATATGAATGTTGTACAGTCGCGATTTAAGGGAAAGGGAAGAAAAGAAAACATTCGCTAGATAGATCGCAGCAGCTTACTGCTTCGTTACTATTTGAGTGTGATCAAGTAGCTCAAATTGATTGATTAGCTACTAATACTAGTTTGACAACTTATTTTATTATAGATTAGTGATCTGAAGAGAAGCAGCTTAAGTCATACGTTTTGAATTGTATAGCAAAGTATGTAAGGATATTCGGTTTCCTATTTCTTTGGTATGAATCCAAAATTTGCATTACAAAAAGTAAGCTTTCTAAGTGCCCTTGTAGTGACTGATCCACAGTTACAGTTCCTACTCCCTAGAGCATTAAAGTGAGCACTCTAATATGAGTTTGTTACTAAATGTACGTGTTTACTCTACCAAGTGTTACCATGCAAGGTTTAAACTTGTTTCATCGTCAAAGTACCCCTGACACTTATTTCCCTTATATAAATCAAAGTGATGCTACATTACACATGGTGCATATTTTTATATGTTGGATATACAATCTGGCCATATCATGCCAACTTGCTTCAATTATCTATATATATGTCATCTTGTCACATGTTCAAGTGTTCCTTTTATTGGTTATTACTCCCGTTGTGTTAGACAATAATGTTACCTCACAAGATGTCTACTCTAGTGTACATTTATATATACTTACTTGAAATATGCATCCGTCCTTAAGTTGAATTTTCTCACCTTCCCCCTTGGTTCCACATTCATGAACACCTTGTATTTGAAATATAGAGTTCAAATCTCTTGGTTGAATGTTAAATGTCTTCACTTGATGTGCTTCAATTTGAGATGTCACAATGCTTACAAAGTCATATAAGCCCCTAAGTATTACGTTGGTGTCACATTTGCTTCCCATGTCATTGCTATAATCGTAAGTCCATATTCATATGTCTTATATTACTCGTCGATAGTTCCAAATCTCAACAATGATTATGACCACCAAAAACAGCAATGCCAAATGAGTTATTATCAATAAAAGGACAATCTGAAAAGATTTATGTTTATCCAAAAGAAAAATCTCAAAAGAGTTATGAACATCAAAACAACAATCTCAAAGATTAAAAAATCTAAGTGAAGCAATCTGTATAATTATGGGTGGCAGCCCAGGGGCAAATGCCTAGCATGGGTCGATCCAAATTGGTAAATAAGGGTGGGAGCTCAGGGGCGAAAGCCTAGCATGGGCCGATCCCAATTGGTATAATAGGATGGCAGCTCAGGGGCGAAAGCCTAGTATGGGCCGATCCCTACTGCTATGGAAGGGTGGCAGCTCAGGGGCGAAAGCCTAGCATGGGTCGATCCCAATTTGTGGAATTATGAGGACAACATCCCAGGGGTTAAAATACCTAGCATGGGTCATCCTCTCCTACCACTGATATAAACTCGTCATTTGTATCATATGTCTTATTAATATTATAATGCTCTGGAAAGTAAAGAAAAAAATGTAACATACACAATTCCAGAAGTACACAAAAGGTGGTCTCTAATCCTTTTCTATTGGTATTTGGTTTCACTTGAGCTTTCATGTTACATATGGTTTTATAATGCCTTACATATTCAGTACATTCTTTCGTACTGACGTCCCTCATTAGGGCGCTGCATTTCATGCTGCAGGTACAAGTACTCAAAAGTAGATCTCCCCAATAGAAGCACACTATACTCATCGGTTGTTGGTGATCTCTAGGTTGATTAGGGGATTTTCCGAGTCTTTACTATGCGTAATTTCATCGCATGGATTCCAATAGAGGCTTTGTAGACATTGTAAAGCTATCATCTGTATTCATAGTTTAACTTGTCACATGTAGTGGTTCATCTAGTCAAAAATGTGTTGTATGTGAAGCTTTTGATCAGTAATCGGCATAGTAGTTTACTTTCTCATCATAGGTTACTTGTAAAGCATGTGTTCATGAGGTACTTCTCCGCCTCACCTAGGGTTGGTGTGTGATAAAAGTGGTATCAGAGCAGTTCGTCCTAGGGTGTTTACAATGTTGTGTCTAGTAGAGCCTTACTTATGAATGTGTTGCGCGCCACATTTATAAGTAGGGGGTTGCTTGGACATTTAGGGAATGTTACCTTTCTTCATAATCCATATCGTGCGATAGAGCAAAGTTAAGAAGTCAATTTCCACCTGTACCTAATTATGTTATTCATATTATGCTTACTATGGTTAAGGTTAACGGTAGCTAAACTGTCAACATGCAGAATAAAGAAAGGATCTTAAGCCCAATCTGATCTCTCTTAGTCAATCTCGTTTTGTCAAAGGTAGAAGCATCTCTCACAACATCATGCTAGCTCAAGAGACTATCCACCAGATCAAGAAGCCAAATATGGGGAGTAATGTTATTATGAAATTGGATATGGCAAAAGTCTATGATAGAGTCTCATGGTCATATATTTGTCTGGTACTAAGGAAAAAGGGCTTTCATAAAGTATTTATTGATATGGCTTGGAGAGTTATGGCCAACAATTGGTACTCTATTATTATTAATGGCAAGAGATATGAGTTTTTTGATTCCACAAGGGGTCTCAAATAGGGTTACCCCCTTTTCCCTGACCTATTTATTTTAGGTGCAGAGGTGCTTTCAAGATCCCTAAACACGCTGCACAATCATCATGATTATCATGGGTTTTTCATGGAAGTGAGAGGGCCACAAGTGAATCATTTGAGTTTTGCAGATGACACCATATTGTTTACTTCAGGGAGAGGAAAAACCTTAAAGCTCATCATGCAAAATCTCAAGAGCTATGAAGAAATATCAGGCCAAATGATTAACAGTGACAAAAGCTATTTCATGCTCCATTCGAATGCATTCAACAGTACAAGAGATAGGATTAAGAAAATCACAGGTTTCAGACAAAATCAGGGTCCCCTAACCTATCTAGGATGCCCTCTCTTTGTTGGTAGGCCTAGGATTTTATATTTTTCTGACCTTGTAAGCAATGTGATTTGTAGGATTACAGGTTGGCGTACAAAGCAACTAAGTTATGGAGGTAGGGTTGTGCTGGTCAAACATGTGCTTCAAGACCTCCTCATTCACCTCTTATCTGCAGTAACCCCTCCCCCTCCCTTCCACTGTCCTCAAACAAATACAAATGATGATGGGTGACTTTTTCTGGGGTTGGAGGAGTGAAGTCACTGTGCATCATGGAAAACTTTATGCTTTCCTTATGAAGAGGGGGGAGTGGGTACGAGAAACCTCAAAGATGTATGCATGGTATTCCAATACAAACAATGGTGGACCTTTAGGGGCAAACATACCTTATAGGGAGAGTTCCTGAAAGCTAAATATTGCCAAAGGTCCAATCCCATATGTAAGAAATGGGATAATGGGGAATCTTTGATTTGGAAACACATGATACAAAATAGAAGCAGAGTAGAACAACACATTCAATGGAAAATCAACTCAGGCACATGTTCCTTTTGGTGAGATAATTGGCTAGGTGTTGGTCCACTTAGCCTTTTTTTCCTACAACAGTAACAGATTCAACAATATCACAGTAGCAGAATTTTTGGAAGAGAGGCATTAGAACTGGAACAAACTGATGCAATAGGCCCCAGAAAGTCATCTGTCAAGCATCTTAGCTACATCAGCTCCCAGATCAGGCCATTTGGAAACTCAACAATAGTGGAAAGTTCAGCTGAGACTCTGCTTGGAATGAAATCAGGGAGAAAAAATCCAAAACTCTTTTAATTCTCTCACTTGGGATAAGAGTATTCCTTTTAAATATTCTTTTTTATTATAGAGGGCTCTAAGACGTAAACTCCCTACTAATGAAAAACTAATTAGTTTTTGAACCGTTGAATTGCTTTTGTTGTTGTAACAGGCCAGGTCATGATATGATAGAACATACTTTCAAAAATGGGGCATTTGCAACTTATGTGTGGAAAAGTTTTGCAGAGAGGGTTGGAGTCAAGATAGATCACAGTTCCTTGCAACAACTCATCACACAATGTTGGACAACTAAATACAAAAATGAGGCACACAAACTCCTACTATAGGCCACCCCCATTTTTGTTTGTTGGAACTTGTGGAAGAACATATGTGCTAGCAAATATGGGGGAATATCATCCAACATAAGCAGGGTCAAGTATGCAATCTACAAAGGCAACTTTAAGTTGATGACAGCCAACTTCCCTCAAATTAAATGGCCTGCTATCTAGAAGGATTTAATCCAACTTAGTGAAAGATGTATTCATGACACTAAAATGACTAAGGTAACATGGACAAGACCACCAGATCAGTGGATCAAATTCAATACTTATGGTAGTGCACTAACCAAACCAGGAAAAATAGGTGTACGGGGTACTTTAAGAGACCAAACAGGCAATCTACTGTTAGCTTTTGCAGCACCCGTTGCAGAAGGCGCAAACAATCAAGCTGAAATTGAAGCAGCCATTTTTGGGATGACATGGTCTCTGGAATTGGGTTACAGGAAAATCTCATTAGAAGTTGATTCCCAACTGTTGGTGGACTAGATTTTGTAGAAATCATATCCACAATGGAGCATCATTACCCATGTGAAGAGACTTCAAACCCTTATCACACAAACTCAAAAATGTTAGGTGTATCCATACCTTAAGAGAAGCCAATTGGGTTCCTGATTCACTATCCAAATACAGTCACAAGATCCCTAATCCACAACTCTTTTTCAACAGCCACAGTTTACCTAAAGAAGCTAAGGCTTACTATCAGCTAGACAGACAGGAAATGCCAAGTTTCAGAAAAAAGAAGACTAAGGAGATCAAAAAACACTCCTAGACAGTGTTATTTCCCTTTTCAACTTAGATATAATTCAAAATTATAGCTTCTTTGAATAGATTAGAATAGGATAGTTTTATGTTTTTTGCAAGTATGTAAAGGGAGAATCTCCCTTGTTTATTTTCCTAGATCCTTTATATCGAGAGGAGTCCTCTCTTTTAGGTTCTTAGTATCTTGGTTAACTTTTTGTAAGGGGATGCACTGACTACCCTTGGGAAGTTCAATTCTGAACCACCTTAGGATCAGAGGTTAGGTTTGCCCCCCTCCTTGTACTTTTGCTTTTATTAATAATAAGGCATGGAGGTGTTGCTCAGCCCCTACCCCCCTTCAAGAGTATTCAACTAAACGAAAAAGCCCAAAATACAAAAACCCAAACATTAAATACTAAACCATAGATTTTAAACCTCAAATGCTAAACCCTAAACAACCTACACCCTAACCCTAATCCTAACCCTAACCCTAACCCTAAACCCTAAACCCTAAACCCTAAGTCCAAAAAAAATACTAAGTCCAAAATACGAAAACCCAAACATTAAACACTAAACCATAGATTTTAAACCTCAAATCCTAAACCACAAAACCTAAAACCTAAAAAAACTAAACCCTAACCCTAACCTAACAATAACCCTAACCCTAACCATAAACCATTAACCCGAAACCCCAAGCCCAAAATACCAAAACCCAGTCATTAAAGACAAACAATAGATTTTAAACCAAAAATCCCAAACCCCAAAACCTAAAACCTAAAACAACCCTAAACCCTAACCCTAACCATATCCTAACATGAACCCTAATCTAACCCTATCCTTAACCCTAACCATAAACCCTTAAACCTAAACTCAAGCACAAAATACAAAAACCCTATATTAAACACTAAACCATAGGTATTACACCTCAAATCCTTAATCCCAAAACCCTAAAACCTAAAAACAACCTAAACCCTAACCCTAACCCTACCATAAACCTAAACCCCAAGCCCAAAATACAAAACCCAAACATTCAACACTTAAACCGCTTATATTAACCTCAATCCTAACCCTAAACCACAAAACAACAAAAAAAACCTAATACCTACCCTAAACTTAACCTAACCAAACCAAACCCGAAACCATAAACCGAAAAAAACCAAAACTAAATCCAAAACCCAAATATTATACAATAACACATAAGATTTTAAACTCAAATTGCAAAACCTGACATAAACCTTAATAAAAACATAAAACCTAACCATAAGACCTACCTAACCCTAACGCTAAACCTAAACCCTTCACCTAAGTAAAATAACAAAAAAAATCACATAAGTCGAAATGCCAAACTACCCTACCATATCTTTAAACTCTAATCTAACCCGCTACCTAACCTAACCCTAAACCATTAACCCGAAACACCAAGAACCAAAATACCAAACATAAACATAAACAAAACCATTAAGTAATTAAACAAAATCCTAAACCCCAAAACTAAAACTAAACTAAAAAAAACATAAACCCTAACCCTCACCAACTTGACACTACTAGCTTCCTTAACCTAACCCTAAACCCTAAACCTAACCCACAAGCCCAATACTAAAATCTTTCTAACCCAAACTTAAACCATTAGAGATATAATAAATCTTACACAAACCCTAAACTATAAAACAACCTAAACCCTAACACCTAACATTACCCTAAACCCCAAGCCCAAAAATACCTAAAACCAAATATAAACACTAACCTGATAATTAAACCTCAAATCCTAAACCCTAAACCCAAAAACCTAAAAAAACAAAACCCTAACCCTAAACAAACCTTAACCTAACCAAACCTAAACCATAAACCAAACCTAAGCCCAAAATACAAACCAAATTAAATACTAAACCATAGATTTTCAACCTCAAATGTACAAACCCTGAACCATAAAACCTAAAAAACCATACACCCTAACCCTAATCGTAACCCTAAACCTAAACCTAAACCTAACCCTAGTCCAAAAAAAAGAAGTGCAAAAAACCCTAAGTCCAAATTACGAAAACCCAAACATTAAACTAAACCATAGAACTGTAACCCAAATCTTAAACCAAAAACCTAAACACTAAATAAAAAACTAAACCTAACCTAACCCTCAACTAATCCTAACCTAACCTTAACCCTAACCCAACCTAAATCAGAACCCGTAAAACCCAAGCCAAATAACAAAATCCCAACATTAAAAACTACTAAACCATACGATTTTAAACAAAAATACTACACCCAAAACCTAAAACCCTAAAAAAAATCTAAAACCTACCCTAATCCCTATCTCTAACCCTAACACTAAACCTAACGCATCCTTAGACCTAACCCTAAACCCTAAAACCTAAACCAAGCCCAAAATATAAATATCTAACATTAACACTAAACAAAAATATTACACACAAATCCTTAATCTCAAACCGAAAACCTAAATAAACACCTAAACCCCTAACCCTAACCCATCTACCCCTAACCTACTCCTAAAGACCCGAACCCTAGCCCAAAATACAAAAAACTCCAAACATTGAACATCAAAATATTAAACTCAAATCCTAAACCCTAACCAATAAACCAAAAAAACAAAACCCTAACCCCTAAACCCTATACCTAACCTTAACCAAACCCAACACCTAAACCATAACCCCAAACCCTAAAGCCCAAATACAATACCTAAATATTAAATACTACAAGATTGTTTAAACCTCACATGCTAAACCGTGAACCATTAAAACCTAAATAAAAAAACCTACAAGCCCTAACCCTAACTAAACCCTAAACCCTAAGGCCAAAAATTAGAAAACCATAATCCAAAATACGAAATCCAAACATTAAACACTAAATCATAGATTTTAAACCTCAAATCCAAACAAAACCTACAAACCTCAAAAAAACTAAACCCTAACCCTAACCCCTATCCTAACCCTAACCTTAACATTAACCCTAACCCAATAACCATTAAACCGAACCCCAAGATAAAATGCCAAAAACCAAATATTAAACACTAAACCATAGATTTTAAACCAAAAATCCTAAATCCCAAAACCTTAAAAACTAAAACCTAAAACCTAAAAAAAACCTAACCAAATCCGAACCCGAACCGAACCAAACCCAAACCCTAACCTTAACCCTAACCCTAAACCCTTAACCCTAAACCCAAAGCCACAAAGTACCAAAACACTAAAATTAACCACTAAATCATAGAGATTATAACTCAAATCCTTAACACAAATCCAAAACCTAAAAAACAACCTAAGCCCTAACCCTAACATAACCCTAAACCCCAAGCCAAAATACCAAAACCCAAATATAAACACCAAACCATTGATTTAAACCTCAAATCATAGACCCTAAACCCAAAACCTAAAAAAAACTAACCCTACCCTAACCTTAACCTTAATCCTAATACTAAACAATAAACCCGAAACCTTAAGCCCAAAAATCCCAAAACCCAAACATTAAATACCAACATAGATTTTCAACCTCAAAATGCTAAACCCTGAACCATAAAACATACAAAAAAACAACACCCTAAACCTAATCGTAAGCCTACCATAAACCCAAAACCTAGACCCTAAGTACAAAAAAAACTCCAAAAAAAAACACCCAGTCCAAAATATGAAAACCAAAATATTAAAACTAAATCATAGATTTTAACCTCAAATCCTAAACAACAAACCCTGAGACCTAAAAAAACCTAAACCCTAATCCTAACCCTAACACAAACCCTAACCTGAACCTTACCCTAACACTAACATAATCATTAGCTCAAACCCCAAGCTAAACATAAACACTAAATCATTAGATTTTAAACCCAAAAATCTATACCCCAAAACCTAAAACCTAAAAAAAAACTTAAACCCTAACCCTAACCCTAACCCTAAATCCCTAAACCTAAACCCTAAACTGAAAAACTCCAAATAACAAAACCCTATCATTAAACACTAAACCATAGATATTACCACTTAAATCCTTAAACCCTAACCCTAAAACCAAAAAAAACCTAAACTCGAACCCTAACCCTAACATTAACCCTAACCCTAACCCTACCATAAACCCTAAACCCCAAGCCCAAAATACCAAAACCCAAACATTGAACACTAAACCATTGATAATCAAACCTCAAATCCCTAAAACCCTAACCTAAAAACCACAACCTAAACCGTAAGCCATAAACCAAAACCCTAAGCCCAAAATACCAAATCAAAAACACTTAAAACTAAATCCTAGATTTAAACCTCAAATGCTAAACCTGAACCATAAAACCTAAAAAAAAACCACACACTAACACATAATCCTAACCCTAACCCTAATCGTAAACCCTAACCCAAAACCAAGTCCAAAATAAACCCTAAGTCCAAAATACAAAAACCCAGACATTAAACACTAACCATAGATTTTAAACCTCAAATCCCAAACCAACAACCCCTAAAACCTAAAAAACCTAAACCCAACCCTAACCCTAACCCTACACAACCCTAACCCTAACCTTAATCCTAACTCTAACCCTAAACCATTAACCAAAACCAAACCCAAAATTAAACACTAAACGTTAAATTTTTAAACCAAAAATCCTAAACCCAAAAAACCTAAAAACCTAAAAACATAACCCTAACCATAAACCCTATGTCCAAATAAAATTCTAAGTCCAAAATACGACAAACCCAAACATTAAACACTAAACTATAGATTTTAAACCTCAAACCTAAACACAAACCCTAAAGCTAAAAAAAACTAAACCCTAACCCATAACTCTATCCCTAACCCTAAACCATTAACTCGAAATCCCAAGCCCAAAATACCAAAACCCAAATATTAAATACCAAACCATAGATTTTAAATAAGAAATTCCTAAACCCTAAATCCTTAAACCTAAAAAAAACATAAACCCTAACCTAACCCTAACCCTAACATAAACGCTTAACCCTAACCCTATCCTAACCCTAAACCTAAACCCTAAACCTTAAAGACAAAGCCTAAAATACCAAAACCCTATTATTAAAGCACTAAACCATAGATATTACAACTCAAAACCTTACCCAAACCCTAAAACCTAAAAAACAACCTTAAACCCTAACATAAACCCTAACCGTAATCCTACCATAAACCCTAACCCCAAGCCCAATATACCAAAACCCAAATATTAAACACTAAACCATTGATATTAAACCTCAAATCCTAAAACCCTAAACCCAAAAACCTAAAAAACAAAAAAACCCTAACCCTAACCCTAACCTTAACCCAACCCTAACCTAAACCATAAACAAGAAATCCTAAGACCGAATATACCAAAACCCAAAGTTTAAATACTAAACCATAGACTTTAAACCCAAATGATAAACGCTGAACCATAAAACCTAAAAAAAACTACAGCCTAACCCTAATCTAAATCCTAAACACTAAACCCTAAGTCCAAAAAGAAAACCAAAGTCCAAATACGAAACCCAAACATTAAACACTAAACCATAGATTTAAAACTCAAATCCTAAACCACAAACTCTAAAAACCTACAAAAAACTAAACCCTAACCCTAACCCATTAACCTTAACCCACCTACCTATCCCTACCTAACTTAAACCATTAACCCGAAACCCAAGCCAAAAATACCAAAACCAACATTAAAACACTAAACCATAATATTAAACAACAAATCGTAAACCCCAAACCTAAAACCTTACAAAAACCTAAACCCTAACCCTAACCCTATCCCTAACATGAACCCTAACCCAAACATATCCTTAACCCTAACCCTAAAACATAAACCCTAAATCCAAAGCCAAAATATCAAAACTCTAACATTAAACCCTAAACCATAGATTTTTAAACAAAAAAACATAATCCTAACCCTAACCCTATCCCTAACCCTATCCCTAACATCAAACCCTAACCCTAAACCCTACCGTAAACCCTAAACACTAAACTCTAAGTCCAAAAAGAAAACCCAAGTCCAAAATACGAAAAACCCAAACATTAAAAACTAAACCATAGATTTTAAACCTAAAATCCTAAGCCACAAACTCTAAAATCATAAGAAAAACCTAAACCCTAACCCAAACCCAAACCCTAAACCCTAACCTTAACCCTAACCCTAACCATAAATCATAACCCGAAACACTAAGCCCAAAATACCAAAACCCAAACATTAAACCCTAAACCAAGATTTCAAAAAAAAAAACCTAACCCTAATGCTAACCTATTCTTAACACGAACCCTAACCCTAAACCTGTCCTTAATCATAACCTTAAACCCTAAACCCTAAACCAAAGCCCAAAAAGACCAAAACCATAACCTTAAGCACCTAAATCATAGATATTTATAACTCAAATTCGTAACACCAACCATAAAACCTAAACAACAACCTTAACCCTAAACCCTAACCTAACATTAACCCTAACACTAACCCCACCATAAACCCTAAACCCAAGCCAAAATTAAAACACAAAATTAAACACTAAACCATTGATATTAAACCTCAAATCCTAACCCTAAACCCAAAAACCTAAAAAAAAAAAACTACCTATTCCTAACCATAACCTTAACCCTAACCAAAACCCTGAACCATCAATCTCAAACCCTAAGCCCAAAATAAAAAAACCAAACACTAAATACTAAACCATAGATTTTAAACCTGAAATGTTAAACCCTAAACCATAAAACCTAAAAAAACCTACAACCTAACCCTAATCCTATCCTTAACCCTAACCCTAAACCCTAAGTCAAAAAAAAGTCAAAAAAACGTAAGTCCAATTACGAAAACCCAAACATTAAACACTAAAACCGTAGATTTAAACCTCAAATCCTAAATCACAAACCCTAAAAAAAGCAAATAAAACCTAAACCTAACACTAACCCAAACCCAAACCTAACCCTAACCCTAACCCTAAACCATTAACCTAAACCCCAGCCAAAAACCAAAACCAAACATTAAACACTAAACACATCGATTTTTAAATAACAAAATCCCAAACCCTAAACCCTAAACCCTAAAAACCCCTAAAATCCTAAACCTTACCCTATCCTAACACGACCCCAATCCTATCTCTAAACCCTAACATTAAACACTAAACTATAGATATTACAACTCAAATCCTTAACCCCAAACCCTAAAACCTAAAAACAAACTAAACCCTAACCCTAACCCTAACATTACCGATAAATCCTAACCCCAAGCCCAAAATACCAAAATCTAAACATTAAACACTAAACCATTGATATAACCTCAAATCCTAACCCTAAACCCCAAAACCTTAAAAAATTGAAAACCCTAACCCTAACCCTTACCCTAACCTTAACCTAACCCAACCCTAACCCATAAATCAGAAAACCCTAAGCCCAAAATAACCAAAACCCAAACATTAAATACTAAAGCATAGATTTAAAACCTCAAATACTAAACCCTGAACCATAAACCTAAACAAAACCTACACCCTAACCCTAACCATAAACCCTAAACACTAAACTCTAGTACAAAAAGAAAACCCTGAGTACAAATACGACAAAAACAAATATCAAACACTAAAACCATAGATTTAAAACCTCAAATCCTAAACTGCAAACCAAAAACTCAAACAAAAACTAAACCCTAACCCTAACCCTAACCCAAACCCGAACCCTAACCTTAAACCATTAAACCAAAACCCCAGCGCAAAAATACCAAAATCTCCTAACATAAACACTAAAACCATATATTTTAAACAAAAAATTTAACCCCAAAACCTAAAACCTAAAAAAACCTAAACCCTATCGCTAACCCTAAAACCTATCCTTAACCCTAACCCTAAACCCTAAACCCAAAGCCCAAAATACAAAAACTCTAACATTAAACACTAAACCATAGATATAACAACTCAAATCCTTAACCCCAAACCCTGAAACCTAAAAAACAACCTAACGCTAACCCTAACCCTAACATAAACCCTAAAACCAAGTCCGAGGTACCAAAAACCAAACATTAAACACTAGACCATTGATATAAACCTCAAATCCTAAACCCTAAACCCAAAAACCTAAAAAAAAACTAAAACCCTATCCCTAACCTTAACCCAACCTAACCCTAAACCATAACCCAAACCCTAAGCCCAAATACAAAAACCCAAACATTAAATACTAAACAATTGATTTTAAACATTAAATGCTAACCCTGAACCATAAAACACTAAAAAACCTACACCCTAACCCTAATCCTAACTAACCTAAACCAACCCTAAACACTAAACCCTAAGTCCAAAATATGAAAACCCAAATATTAAATACTAAACCATTAGATTTTAAACCTCAAATTCAAAATCACAATCCTAAACCTAAAGGAAACCTAAACCCTAACCCTAACTAAAACCTTAAACCATTAACCAAAAATCCCAAGCGTAAAATACAAAAACCCAAATATTAAACTCAAAACCATAGATTTTAAACCAAAATTCCTAAAACCTAAAAAAAAAACTAAACCCTAACCCTAAGCCTATCCCTAACACAAACCTTAACCCTAACCCTATCCTTAAACCTAACCCTAAACCCTAAACCTTAAACAACAAAGCCCAAATACAAAACCCTAACATTAAACACCAAACCATAGATTTACAATTCAAAACCTTAACCCTAACCCTAAAACCTAAAAAACTGCCTAAACCCTAACCCAAACCCTAACATAAACCCTAACCCTACCATAACCCTATACCCCAAGGCCAAAATATCAAAACCCAAATATTAAACACTAACCATTGATATTAAACCTCAAATCCTGAACCCGAAACCCAAAAACTTAAAAAAAAAAAAACCCTTACCCTAACCTTAACCTAACCCTAACCCTAAACCATAATCAGAAACCCTAAGCCCAAAATACCAAACCCAAACATTAAATACTAAACAATTGATTTTAAACATCAAATGCTAAACCCTGAACCATAAAACCTAAAAAACCACACCCCAACCCTAAACCTGAATCCTAAACCCTAAACCCTAAGTCCAAAATACGAAACCCAAACATTAAACACTAAACCATGGATTTCAAACCTCAAATCCTAAACAACAAACCCTAAAACTAGAACAAACCTAAACCCTAAACCTAACCCTAACCCAAACCCAAACCCTAACCCTAAGCTTAACCTTAACCCAAACCCTAAACAATTAACCGAAATCCCAATCCCAAAATACGAAAACCCAAATATTACATACTAACCATAGATTTTAAACAAAAATTCCTAAAACCTAAAAACAAATTAACCCTATCCCTAACCCTATCCCAAACACAAACCCTAACCCTAACCCTAAACCCTAAAACCTAAACCTTAAACACAAAGCCCAAAATACAAAAACCCTAACATTAAACACTAAAGCATAGATATTATAATTCAAAACCTTAACCCCAAACCCTAAAACCTAAAAAATAACCTAAACCCTAACCCTAACCCTAACATAAACCCTAACCCTATCCCTACCATAAACCCTAAACCCCAAGCCAAAAATATCAAAATCCAAATATTAAACACTAAACCATTGATATTAAACCTCAAATCCTTAACCCGAAACCTAAAAACCTAAAAAAAAACTAACCATAACCCTAACCCTAAACCATAAATCAATAACCCTAAGCCCAAAAAAGCCAAATTAGTTCTCTGTCTAATTTCTCTCTCTTATCCAAACGCTCTCTACAAGCTAAAGACTGTTACATTTCCAACGGCTAGTTCAGCCTGGATAAACAGGCGCGTGAACTACCAGTGGTACCATCCAGGCCGCCGGAACAGTCCTTACATGGACACTATGTGAATAAGAACTCAGTAAGGCAAGAACCCCCTTAATTTCAAAGCATAACTCAGCAATTTCGCAGCTCAAAGATATGGTAAACAGGACAAAGTCGCGAGGAGAAACGGAGGAGGAACACGAGAAAAATTCACTCGAATCTATTAGATTAAAATCAAGAACTGCAACAAACATGGAACAAATCTACACAACATGAGCTACAACATACTAACCAATCAAGGAATTTTAACCAGCCAATCAATGGAAAGGATGAGGCGTAATTTGGGGTAAGTGCAGACGGAAGTCGTGATAGTCAACCCCAAAATCAGACCCTTTATCGAACAGATATGCCAGAAATCTCTACTGGGGTTTTCTCACAAGGGAAGGATGTTCATCTAACTGCGATCTCTAGTGGAATCGAGGGTCAAAATTCGGAAAAATAGAATCGCTGGTGAACAATTTGAACAACAAAAAAGAGATGATAATGAAAGCTTCAAATCACAGAACGTGTATAAGAATTCGCATTCTACTCAGGGAGTAGAACAGCTACATCAACAATATAAGTCACCTGAAAAGGCAAAAAGCGATACAAATGAAAATAGGAGTACAGGAGCGCAAGTGAAGGGTATAACCATGAATGAAGGTGGGATACCAATGAATGTCATACATTTAGAAATTACTTCGCAAGGTTCAATAGGGGATAACACGAGGGGTAAAAATCATCACAAAGATGGAACAACACAATCAGAAGGGCAAGATATGGAAAGGGAAGAAGCTGGTAAGAATCAGAGACAAGATAAACAACAGAGCTGGAAGGATCAAAGCATGGAACTTCAGCAGGCAGGTAAGCTCCCTATCCCTACTAGTGCTGTTAATGACCTCAATAATCGTACTAGTATTGGCCATGTGCTTAATCATACCATCGGAACTGCTGTTGTGGATGCTAAAGACAGGAGTTAAGATGATATGAATGAGAAAGTAGGGGTAATGCAGCAGGCTGAAAATGGGAAGGGTGGTGATCTTAATGCTTACCATAAAGAGTTTCCTAAAATATCTAGTAATTTTGACAAACGAACCCCCCCAGCTATAACTTACAACCAAAATGCTAGTATCCCTAAACCTGTTGAGAATAACACTTCTAAAACTCAGAGTAATAATAAGCAAGATCAGGTCCCTTAACCACCTCCTTACACTGTGGTTCAAACTCTGGCAGCTAGACTGAGGCAAATCCATGAAGCTCAAAGTCCTGATATAGTGCTAAAAACCAAACCTAGACAAACCACCAAATAGGGGCAACCAGCTGTAATATTTGACATGCATGATTATATGCATACCCTTACAGTTGACTGCAAATATACTTTGGTTGGGAAGTTTAGCACTACTATGCCTAAAGTGGAGCTAATTAGAAAAAGCTTCATCCAACAGACTCAGCTTAATGGGGGGGGGGGGGGTCAACATTGCTCACTATAATGCCAAGCATGTTTTCATTGATCTCCAAAATGAGCTTGACTACAACACTGTTTGGACTCAACAGAGAATGACCATAGAGGGAAAATTAATGAGGATTCAGGCTTGGACTCCTTTCTTTACCCCTGAAGAAGAGACTCATATTGTACCAGTTTGGATTATACTTCCTGGATTACCCTGGCAGTGCTTCAAAAAAAACCTTCCTCATCCCTCTTCTAGAAACTGTAGGAAAGGTGCTTTACTTGGACACAACATCCATCAAGAGATCAAGGGCAGGGATGGCTAAAGTCAAGATGCAAATTGACCTAACCAAACCTAGGCCTAGACATGTGTGGATTGGTCTTGATAATGATGATGATACCATAGGTGTTTGGCAGCTTATTGAATATGAGAATATTCCCCCCTACTGTGAATATTGTAGGCATCAAGGTCATGATGTAGAAGAATGCAAAGCCAGGATGAGACATGAGGAGTACAGACAAAGGAAGGAACAAGAGAATGTCAAGAGGAATAGAAATAAAGAAAAACAAAATAACAAAGGACAGGAAGTAATGCAGAATAAAACAAAGGAAGGTATGGATCAATTGCAGCCAAAAGCTTAAGAAAGTGGTAGGCAACAACAACCAATGCAGCAAAAAGAGGAGGAATGGCACACTCAAAGGAGAAGATATCAAAGAGACCAAGATGAGATAGGACAAAAAGCTGTTTGGAGGCCTACTTCAACTTCAGAGCATGCAACAAAAGACAACCAACAAAACCAAGTCCAACAGGCAAGTCTGACTACTAATCATTATAACAATATCTTTAATAGACTAACCATGCAGGAGGAGAATCTTAATACAGAACAGGAGACAAATCAGGAGAGAAACACAAGGCAGGGAAATCAAGACATGGAGCGAATGAGAAGCAGACCAAACCAACAACAACTGAAGCACCAAAAAGAAGGGAGAAATAACAATGCAGGTATCATAGCTGAAAACCCTATCTCTAGTAAACTGCAAATAAATGAGATTATGATGGATGTAGCTGATAGAGGTATGGAAGGGGGATGTCAGGAGAACAATACTAACATGCAGGAAGGGGTAGCAAAAGGGGGTAACCTACATCATAATGGGCATGAGGAGGAATACACTGACCAAAACTCTGACCTTAGAGACCAAAATAGTAAGAAAAAGCAACAAAAAGAGGACACACAGAAGATTCATGAAAAGGAACAACAAATTGAAAATAAGACCACAAGCAACAAGCATGTTCACAAGAGAAAACAAAACAGGGAATCTGAAGGCATGGTGTCTCAAAACAGGAATAACAGTGAAAAGGAGATGGGCAACAATGTTACTAAAGGTAATGTAAAAAATACCCCTAGGAGCAAAAACAAACCTAGCAAACAAAAAAAAGATGCTGCCAAGAGAAAACTGAACAAACAACAAGATGCAGTTCATGAAAACCAACAGGAAAGGAGAGTGGATACATGAAATGAGTCTGTGGAGGGGGATAGTCAATAGGGACAGAATAACACTTTGGATCAGACCAAAATTTTGAAACCACCTCCTAGGGCACCACCAAATAAAGAACATGGCAACTGCCAAGTCAAAACTGTCCCTTTGATTGATGAATATGAGGTTATCAACTCAGAAGATGAAGTGGACATGAATAATCAATATGTGCAGTAACCTGATGATGATGATGAGACTAGTGATGCTTTGATAAGAGCATTTAGTCCTCAAAATTATCAGGACATGGAAGAGGAAATTCAACAGGTGACTCAAAATCAAGGTTTATCTCCAAGAAGATTGAAGCATGACAAATTTCATTTCCAAAATCAGGATATAAAACTGTCACTGCTGGCAGACCAAACACAAGGCTTTTCTCCTCTAGAGTTTCCAATGATTAGTACAATCATATGGAATGTGAGGGGGATCAACACTCATGGAGTCATGGAAAGAATCAAAATGTTCAAGAAAATACACCACTTACCCATTATTGCTATCCATGAGCCTTTTGCAGATAGTGGTAATGTGATGAATTTCAAGAATCAACTAGCCATGGACAATGTAGTAACCAACTGCAATGGTAAAATATGGCTATTCTGGAATGGTGATGTTGACTGTGTTGTTACAGATCAGGATGAGCAGCAAATTACCTGTGATTTTAATCACAATGAGCTTCAAAAACAATTCACCATGACATTTGTCTATGCCAAATTTAAAGAATACCTAAGAAGACATCTATGGGATAAAATTCTCCAACAAGCTGAGATAGAGGACAAACCTTGGTGTTCAGTGGGGGATTACAATGTTATAACTTCTACTGAGGAAAAATTAAGGGTAATTCCATACAATATCAGAAAAATTTTGGATGTCATTGCCATTATTGAAGCATGTGGACTGACGGACATGGGATTTAGTGGCCAAAAATATACTTGGTCCAATAATAGAGGCATCACTAAAAGAATATGGAAGAGACTTGACAGAGGTCTTATATATGATACTTGGCTGGAAACAATGCCCCAAACCACTATTACTCACCTTCCTTCCACTGGTTCTGATCATTGTCCACTGTTATTGGAGATAATCAACAATGAAAGGAATCACACCAAGTACTTCAAATTCCTTAACTGTTGGGTGGATAGCCCTAACTTCCTAGGAACTGTGAAAGCCTGTTAGGAGAGGGAGGTGACTGGTAATAATATGTGGAGATTCCACCAAAAGATTAAAAGACTCTCTAACACTCTAAGTAATTGGTCCAAAAAGGAATTTGGAGACATCTTCCTGAAAGCTAAAGAATTTGAAGGAAAGGTTAAAGATGCTGAGGAAAATTTGATCCAAAACAACTGTAATACCAACAGAGAGACTCTACATGAACTAAATGCCAAGTATATTAGATATCTCAAGTTGGAGGATTCCATTATACTCTACATGAACTAAATGCCAAGTATATTAGATATCTCAAGTTGGAGGATTACATTATGAAACAAAAATCTCACTTTCAATAGTTCAAGGAGGGGGATACAAATTCTAAATTCTTCCATTCCTGGATAAGGGGTAGAAGGAGAAAACTGTTCATTCACAGAATTCAAGAAAATGGGGAATGGATCCAGGGAGATGAAAACATTGATAAGGCTGCCTGTGAATACTTTCAACAGATGTTTAGAGGGGATAACAAAAGTATCAATGAAGTAAACCTTGAATGCATCCCTAGTATGGTAAATCAGGAGCAAAATGATAGGCTTACTTCTCATCCTACTATGACAGAATTACAAGAAGTGGTCTTCTCCATGAATCCTCAATCTGCAGCAGGGCCAGATGGCATGAATAGATATTTTTTCCAAAAATGTTGGCACATTATCAATCAAGACCTGATGGGAGTGGTTTTGGCCTTTTTCAGTGGCCATGAAATCCCTAAGTACTTTTCTCACTCCTGTATTGTACTTCTACCCAAGGTGAGTAACCCTAACAATCTGAAAGAGTTCAGGCCTATTAGCCTGAGCAATTTCATTAGTGAAATCATCTCCAAGCTGTTGAGTACTAGATTGAGTCCTATTCTACCTAGTTTGATCTCCCTCAATCAGTCTGGTTTTGTGAAGGGTAGAAGTATAACTGAATATATCATGTTGGCTCAGGAAATCATTCACCAGATTAAAAAGCCTAACATAGGTAGTAATGTCATTAAATCAAGACTTGGCTTATATATGTCTGGTCCTAAGGAAGATGGGTTTGAGGAAACATTCATAGACATGGTGTGGAGAACATGGATAATAATTGGTATTCTATCATAATTAATGAAAAAGATTTTGTTTTTTCCAGTCATCTAGGGCCTCAAGCAAGGTGACCCCCTTTCCCTCCCTATTTATTTTAGGTGCAGAGATGCTTTCTAGATCCTTAAATGGATTACACAATCATCATGACTACCATGGTTTTTTCATGGAAGGAAGGGGGCCCAGGTGAACCACTTGAGTTTAGCTGATGATACCATCCTGTTTACTTCAGGAAGAGCTAAATCTCTCCAACTCATAATGCAGACTCTCAAAAGTTATGAAGACACATCAGGTTAAATGATCAACTGTGAAAAAAGTCATTTCATGATACATCAAAATGTGTTTGACAAGACAAAAGAAAGAATTAAAAGGACCACTAGTTTCAAGCATAGACATGGTATTATCACATATCTGGTATGCCCACTTTTTTTGGGCAGGCCTAGGATTGCCTATTTTTCTGACCTTTTAAATAAAGTTATTTGCAGGATTACAGGGTGGTAAACTAAGCAATTAATCTATGGTGGCAGAGCTGTGTAGATTAAACATGTCCTTCAAGCTCTTCCCATTCATTTACTCTCTGCTATTACTCCTCCCTCCACAGTTCTCAAGCAAATACAGATGTTGATGGCAGACTTCTACTGGGGATGGAAAAGTGCTAAGAAGAAATACCATTGGGCCTCCTAGAAGAATCTCAGCTACCCTATTGATGAATGAGTGGTAGGAATGAGAAACTTTAAAGATGTGTGCTTAGCATTTCAATATAAGCAATGGTGGATCTTTAGGACTAAGCACACACTGTGGGGAGATTTCATCAAAGCCAAATACTGCCAAAGGTCAAACCCCATCTGCAAAAAGTGGGACTTTGGGGATTCTTTGAATTGGAAGCACATGATAAACAATAGGAATAACATTGAGTAGCACATTCAATGGAAGCTTAACTCTGGGAACTGCTCCTTTTGGTGGGACAATTGTCTTGGTGAAGGTCATCTTGCTCAGTTTTCCAGCAATAGCCACAGGTTTGACAATAGAAAGGTAGATGATTTTTGGGTTGATGGCCAGTGGAACTACCAATTATGATTCAACAGGCTCCCTCTAATCAACTAGCCAATATCCTAGCAATAACAATTCCCCAACAATGGTGATCTTGCTGTTGAAGTCTGGAAAAGTTTTGCAAATAGAGCAGGGGTGAAAACTGACCACAGTTCCGTGAAACAACTTATAACTCAATGGTGGACAATGAAGCACAAAAATGAAGCTCATAATCTCATCTTACAGGCCACCCCTATCCTCATCTGTTGGAACCTATGGAAAAAAAGATGTGCTTGTAAATATGGGGCCAAAACCTCTAACAGCACCAGAGTCAGGTATGCCATCTATAATGATAACTATAAGCTAATAATTTCTATCTATCCTCACGTTAACTGGCCTCCTACATGGTGTGGAATCATACAGCTTGCTGAAAGGTGTATACAGATTACAAAAGTACAGAAGACAGCTTGGACAAGACCACCTGATCTATGGATCAAAATCAACACAGATGGGAGTGCACATTATAATCCAGGGATGATAGGGGCAGGAGGAATACTGAGAGATCAGGAAGGCAAGCTGATACTAGCCTATACCACACCCCTTGGAAATGGTACAAACAATCAAGCAGAGATAGGTGCAGCCATATTTGGAATGACTTGGGCATTGGAATTAGGCTACATGAAAATTATTTTGGAGATGGACTCCATGTTAATTGTCAACTGCATCCTACAAAAAGCTACACCTCAATGGAGTATATGCAATCAGCTGGACAGACTGAGAGGCCTCATCTCCCAAACTCAAGACTTCAAATGTACACATATCTTTAGGGAAGAAAATTGGGTGGCTGATGCATTGTCCAAACATAGCCACATAATCAATAGTCCTGAAATATACTACAGCAGGAAAGAATTACCTAAAGAGGCAAAAGCTTATTACCAGCTACACCTACTGGAGATTCCAAGCTTCAGAAAGAAAAAGACTAAGAAGATTAAAGAACCCCCTTGAAAATCTTACTAGTTTTTCAACTAAGCTATAATTCAAGTTATAACTCTTTTGAATAGTTTAAGTTAGGTGTTTATTTTTGAGCTTGTAAAGAAAGTGTCTCCCCAGTTTAAGCTTCCTAGATTCTATGTATCGAGAGGAGTCCTCTCTTCTAGGTACTTAGAATTTTTGGAATCACCATTGTGTAAGGTGAGGAGTATAGTTTCTGTTGGAAATTGACTCCAAGCCATCATAGGTATGGAGGTAAGGTTGTGCCCCCTCCTTGTAAATGTTTTTTGTGAAATGGTAAGGCCTAGGGGTGTTGCTAAGCCCCTACACCTCTAAGGTTTTTTTTAAAAAAAAAATACAAAAAACCAAACATTAAATACTAAACAATTGATTTTAAACATCAAATGCTAAACCCTGAACCATAAAACATAAAACCTACACCCTAACCCTAACCCTAAACCCTGAACCCTAAGCCCTAACTCCAAAATACGAAAACCCAAACATTAAACACTAAACCATAGGTTTTAAACCTCAAATCCTAAAGCGTAAAACAAACCTAAACCCTAACCCTAAGCTTAACCCTAACCCAAACCCTAAACCATTAAACTAAATGCCAAGCCCAAAATACGAAAACCCAAATATTAAACACTAAACCAAAAAAAAAAACTAAACCCTAACCCTAACCCTAACCCTATCCCTATCCTTAACCCTAACCTAAACCCTAAACCTTAAACACAAAGCCCAAAATACCAAAACCCTAACATTAAACACTAAACCATAGATATTACAACTCAAAACTTAACCCCAAACCCTAAAACCTAAAAAACAACATAAACCCTAACCCTAACCCTATTATAAAACCTAAACCCCAAGCCCAAAATATCAAAAACCAAATATTGAACACTAAATCATTGATATTAAACCTCAAATCCTGAACCCTAAACCCAAAAACCTAAAAAAAAAAAAACTAACCCTAAACAATAAACTTGAAACACTAAGCCCAAAATACAAAAACCCAAACATTAAATACTAAAAAATTGATTTTAAATATCAAATGCTAAACCCTGAACAATAAAACCTAAATAAACCTACACATTAACCCTAATCCTAACCCTAAACCTATACCCAAACCCTAAATCCTAAACCCTAAGTCCAAAATATAAAAACCCAAACATTAAACATTAAACCCTATATTTTAAACCAAAATTCCTAAAACCTAAAAAAAACTAAACCTAACCCTATCCCTATCCCTAACACAAACCCTAACCCTAACCCTATCCCTATCCTTAACCCTAACCCTAAACCCTAAACCTTAAAGACAAAGCCCAAAATACCAAAACTCTAACATTAAACACTAACACATAGATATTACAACTCAAAACCTTAACCCCAAACACTAAAACCTAAAAAACAACCTAATCCTAACCCTAACCCTAACATAAACCCTAACCCTAACCCTACCATAAACCCTAAGCCCCAAAGCCCAAAATATCAAAACCCAATTATTATACACTAAACCATTGATATTAAACCTTAAATACTTAATCCTAAACCCAAAAACCTAAAAAAAACAAAACCCTAAACCTAAACCATAAACCTGAAACCCTAAGCCCAAAATACCCTAAAAATATTAAACACATTTTTTTCTCTTTTTAAAATTTTCTCTCTTTAGAGAGGCGCTACAGCTTCTCCTTCTAGAAAGGCGCTACAACTCTGTCCAAATGACTACTGAACATTTTAACACGCGTGCCACCTTAATGGCGCATGCGCTGCCAATGGAGGTCCAATGACCGCCGGACCAAAGCCATTCCGGGCGCCATGAAGATGGCAACAATACCCAATATAGCACGAACCTAAATTCATCTCCCAGCTCCTCGAAATCGCAGGACACAGATGCGATGAATACTGTATTTTCAAAAAAGGAGCTAGAAAGAGAACGATAAATTATGTACCCCAACGTGATGACTTGGAATCAAGGAAAAATGGTAGAGGATATGGATTCTACCACTCTTGATATACAACATACCAAAAAATCAGTTCATTACACCATCCCATTTGAGAGAAATCAAGAGGCAATTTTCGAAGAAATCGCGACTGATCCACCAGAACGTCGCACTAAAATATGAACAACTTTGAGTCACAATCGTAAAGAACTAAGTACTGGGGTTTGTTCCCCTGATGATGGCGTCCATCTCAAAAAAGTTTCAAGTGAAATGGACGGAGGAATCACCGACGGGGGGAATCCCAGCGAAATTCGATCTCAAACCACCGGAAACCATGGACAATCGACGACGGGAATTAATTCTCAAGCTATAGATATGCATTCTAATGGAGAAAACATTCCTAACAATCCCTCACTTCATCATAAGGAATCTATTAACAACATGAACAAGGAAGGTCAAGAAATTGACGAAACTGAATCGAGTACTAGTCAAAATGCATGTCACTCAACTGAAGCAATTGTAATAATCGATGGAAACAAGGATCAACATGGGAAACGATTAACTGAAGCACAATCTGCTAACTTCTCCTTTGGCATTACAATCCAAAGCCCAATATACCAAAACCCTAATATTAAACACTAAACCATAGATATTACAACTCAAATCCTTAACCCCAAACCCTAAAACCTAAAAAACAACCTAAACCCTAACCCTAACCCTAACATTACCATAAACCCTAAACCCCAAGCCAAAAATACCAAAACCCAAACATTAACCACTAAACCATTGATATTAAACCTCAAATCCTAAACCCTAAACCCGAAAACCTAAAAAAAAAAAACTAACCCTAACCCTAAATGTAACCTTAGCCCTCACCCTCACCCTAAACCATAAACCCAAAAACCTGTGACCAAAATACCAAAATCCAAACATTAAATACTAAAGCATAGATTTTAAACCTCAAATGCTAAACCCTGAACCATAAAACCTAAAAAAAAGCCTACACCCTAGTCCTAACCATGAACCTTGAACACTAAACCCTAAGTCCAAAAAGAAAACTCTAAGTACAAAATACGAAAACCCCAACATCAAACACTAAACCATAGATTTAAAACCTCAAATCCTAAACTGCAAACCCAAAAACTCAAACAAAACTAAACCCTAACCCTAACCCTAACCCAAACCCTTACATTAACCCTAACCCTAACCTTAAACCATTAACCCAAAATCCCAAGCCAAAAATACCAAAACCCAAACATTAAACACTAAATAATATATTTTAAACCAAAAATTCTAAACCCCAAAACCTAAAACCTAAAAAAAACTAAACCCTAACCCTAAACATATCCCTAACATGAACCCTAACCCTAACCCTATCCTTAAACCTAACCCTAAACTCTAAACCCAAAGCCCAAAATACCAAAACCCCAACATTAAACACTAAACCATAGATATTACAACTCAAATCCTTAACCCCAAACCCTAAAACCTAAAAAACAACCTAAACCCTAACCATAACCCTATCATAAACCCTAAACCCCAAGTCGAAGATACCAAAAATTAAATATTAAACACTAGACCATTGATATTAAATGTCACATCCTAAACCCTAACCCTAAAAACCTAAAAAAAACTAAAACCCTAACCCTAACCCTAACCCTATCCTTAACCCTAACCTAACCATAAACCATAAACCCAAAACTGTAAGCCCAAAATACCACTCAAATTTCACAGAATTCCGTCGAGCCATTTGCAAAATATGAAGGTGCGATTTCTGGGAAAATAGCGAACAATTTGCAAGAAGGTCAATCTCAAAATCGAGCATCCTCCCAGATGATTCACGATGCCCCACCTACTGGAGTTTACTCGCAGGGGGAAGACGTCCATCTTACAGCAATTTCTAGTGTAATGGAAGCCCAAGTCGCCGACAACAGGAAGTGAGGTCGGCCAAATGTCAGTCGAAGGAATACTAATATCAGCGAGGCTAACGGAGCTCCTTAGAATGAGCACGAAATCCATCTCAGTAACATCACTAATCGTTTAGCTCAAGAAAATACTCCGACAAAAAATTCTGAACATTCTAACTTGGAGAAACACCTCAACGGAGAAACAATAAGAGAAGAGTTTTTGTAAGAAAGTGTAGCTCCCAAGGTTCAACAAAACAAGGCAATATCTCCTGAAAAGGATGTTATTGATGTGGAGAGTTCATAAAACTCCTCAGTTGAGTTCAAGCCTAATGTTAAAGTTGTACACAGGGTCGAAAAATCCAATACAGGTATGAGCTCTAATGGAATTGAGGAAGGTGCAGGTGATCCAAGACAGGGCCATAAAAAAATATTCAAGGAGCAAGCAGGGGAGGAAAACCAGGCAGGTAAGTATACTAACTCCAACTATAATCATACTCATGTTAGCAATAGTGTTAATATTGGCCATGTGCATGATAATGCCATGGGAAAATCATCTGCTATGCATAGTGTACAGGTTCAGGGGGAGGCAATCACTCATGTTGTGAACCAAAGGGATAATATTGGCCATGTGAATGATAATGCCATGGAAATTTAGCTGCTATGTCTAGTGTATAGGTTCAGGGGGAGGCTGTCAATAGTGGTATGAATCAATGGGATCAAAACCAAAAAAATGAAGCTAGAAATCTGGGGCATAATCAACATAAGGATTTGAGGAAAAATAGTGATCAAAACCTTTACCATAGAGAGTTTCCTAAAATCTCTAGAAACTTTGATAAACGAGTCCCATTAATCCAAAATTCTACCCAAAAAGCTCCCAACCCCAAAACCATGAGTCCAGCAATCCTAAGAGTCTCCCTGCTAATAAACAAGAGCATGTTCCTAAACCAGCTCCATATACAGTCGTCCAAACCTTGGCTGCAAGACTCAGGCACATCCATGCTGCTCACAGTCCTACCATTATGTTGAAAACTACTCCCAGACAAACTACTAAACAGGACCAACCTGCTGTAATTTTCGACATGTATGACTATATGCACACGCTGATTGTAGAGTGCAAATTTACACTGGTTGGGAAGTTTAGTACTAATATGCCTAAGGTTGATCTGATCAGGAAGAGTTTCATTCAACAGACTCAATTGAGTGGGGGGTCAACATTGACCACTATAATGCTAAACACGTGTTCATTGACCTTCAGAATGAACTAGATACAACAATGTTTGTACACAACAAAGAATGACAATTGAGGGTAAACTTATGAGGATACAAGCGTGGACACCATTTTTTACCCCGGAGGAGGAAACACCAAGTGTTTCCTGTACGAATTCTACTACCAGGATTACCTTGGCATTGTTATAAAAAACCATTCATCACTCCTTTACTGGAATCAGTAGGTAAGGTTTTATACCTGGATACAACATCGATTAAAAGGTCAAGGGCTGGAATGGCCAAGGTTAAGATGCAAATCGATTTGACTAAACCTAGACCTAGACATGTATGGATTGGGTTGCACATTGATGATGACATAATAGGCAAGTGGTTGCCAGTGGAGTATGAAAATATTCCTCCTTACTGTGAGTAATGTAGACACAAGGTACATGACATTGATGAATGTAATTCCAAAATGAGGGATGAGGATTACAGACAGAGTAAGGAAAAAGAAAATGAGAAGAAATACAAAAACAAAGAGAACCCAAACCCAAAAGAATAGAAAGACAAACAGCACAAACCAAAAGAGAGTAGAGAACAACAACAACAACACAGTAAAGAAATCAACAAGCAGAAACAAACAGCCCAACAAAAAGAGGATGACTGGCAAACTCAACGAAGGAAAAATATGAGACAACAGGATCATGCAACTCAAAAGACAGTATGGAAACCTACCTCAACTACAAATTAGACAGCAAAAGAGAACCAACAGGCAGGTATACCTAATAACTCACAACAAAATATTTTTACTAACTTGGAATTGCAAGAAGAACACAATACAACAGGAGAGGGAACAAGTAGCAGGGAACATATGGATGCAGAAATAGGAAACAGAGATAAAATGAGAAACAATATAGGAAAGCAAGGTATGACACTGCAAAAGGAAGACAAAAACAGAAACTCAGGTATCACAGTTGTAAAACCTAACTCTAATAATGTTTATGTGTCTGAGTATTTATCTGGTGAAGCTGATGGAGGGCTGGATGGGGGATGTCAGGAGAACCTTACTAACTTGCAGGAAGGGGTGACTAAAGGGGAGAATTCGCCTCATGTTTTGCATGAGGGGGTACACAATGACCTCAATAGAGACCTTAGAGCCCCAACCAGTCCTAAAATCAAGCAACAACAATCTAAACAAGAACAGGTTCAACAACAGCCATCCAAACAACAACAAGACAAGGCTACAAAAAGCAAGGAAAAACAACATAAGGAAACATCACACAGGTCAGCAAAATTCAGTGTCTAAGGCAAAGGAAGTGGGCAACAATCCGAGTACAAGTATACAGGAAAACACTCCAAAGAGTAGAAATAAACCCAGTAAACAAAAAAGGGATGCTGACAAAAGTAAGATGAGTAAAGTGCAGGAAAATGAGGTAAATAAGGAACATGGAAGAGAGGAGGAATCATGTAAAAAATTCATTATGGTAAACGATAAACAAGGCATGGATATTTCTCCATTACAAGCTCAGTACATGACTCCTCCTCCCGCAGAAACTCCTGACAAAAAACAACAGGAATGCCAACTCAACACTGTCCCACTTATTGATGAATATGAGGTATATAATTCTGAGGATGAGTTGGATGGAGACAATCAATTAATACATGATCAAAAGGATGATGATGAGACCACTGAGGCATTAATTAGAGCTTTTAGCCCACAGAATGATCAGACTATTGGGAATGAGATCCAACAGGTAACTCAGAATCAAGGACTATCTCCAAGGGGGCTTCAACATAGCAAATTTCACTTCAAAATTCAAGATATCACCACTGTCACTGCTGGCAGACCAAATACAAGGTTATTCTCCTCAAGAACATCGCAATGATTAGTACAATTATATGGAATGTGAGAGAAATCAACACCTAAGGTGTTGTGGAAAGACTCAAAATACTCAGGAAAATTCACTATCTATCTATCATTACAATATTGGAACCCTTTTGTGATAGGGTTAATGTTAAGAATTTCAAAATTCAATTGGCTATGGAGAATGTTGTTAGCAACTGCAATGGTAAAATCTGGGGGTTTTGGAATGGGGATGTTGACTGTGTCATCAGTGCTGAGGATGAACAACAAATCACCTATGACTTTAATCATAATGAGGTTCAGAAAAAGTTCACTATCACTTTTGTGTATGCCAAATGCAAATATCACCTCTGAAGGCCTTTATGGGATAAATTACTTCAACAAGATAGTGGTAATGATAAATCATGGTGCACTGTTGGAGATTTTAATGTTATCACTACAAGAGAGAAAACAATGGGGGAGGGGGGTGCCTTATAACATGAAGAAGAGTTTTGAGTTTATATCGGTTATTGAAGCTTGTGGTCTTATAGACTTAGGCTTTAGTGGACAGAAATTTACTTGGTGTAACAAGCGAGGCATTGCCCAAAGAATTTGGAGAAGATTGGACAGGGCTCTCGTTAATGATACTTGGCTCGAATCCATGACATAAACTACCATCACTCACTTATCTTCTACAAGCTCGGATCACTGTCCTCTTCTGATGGAAATGATATCAAAGGACGCTGATTATACCAAGTATTTTAAATTTCTCAACTGCTGGGTTGATAATCCTAATTTTATGACTACTGTGAAGGCATGTTGGGAGAGGGATATGAAAGGTAATGTGATGTGGCAATTTCATCAAAAACTCAAAAGACTGTGTAACACCTTGAGCACTTGGTCGAAGGAAGAATTTGGAGGTATTTTCTTACAAGTTAAGGAATATGCAGAAAAGGCAAGAAGGGTCGAGGAGAACCTTATAAAGGACCCAACTGAAACAAACAGAACTCTACTTCATGAGCTCAATGCCAAATATATGAAGTTCCTGAAGCTAGAGGACTCTATCATGAAACAAAAAACTCAACTTCATTGGTTCAATGAAGGTGATACAAACTCCAAATATTTTCATTCTTTGATAAGAGGTAGAAGAAGTAGGCTCTTTATTCACAAAATCATCAACGAATATAGGGAGTGGTTACAGGGAGATGATGTTATTGCTAAAGCTGCCTGCGATCATTTCCAACAAATATTCACTGGTGAGGACAAAATTATCAATGAGAATAACTTAGAATGCATTCCAAGGATGGTAAGTCAAGATCAAAATGATAGGCTCATTAACATTCCAACGATGAAGGAGTTGAAAGAAGTGGTCTTCTCAATGAATCGCACTTCTGCTGCTGGTCCAGATGGAATGAATGGTTACTTTTTCCAAAAATGCTGGCATATCATCAAGCAAGACCTCCTTGGAGTCATTCTTGCCTTTTTCAGTGGTTAGATGATCCCCAAATATTTCTCTTATTCCTGTATTGTTTTGTTGCCTAAGGTAAGTAACCCCAGCAAATTGACAGAATATAGACCTATAAGTCTGAGCAATTTCACCAGTAAGATCATTTCTTAACTGGTGAGCAACAGACTTAGTCCTAGTCTGCCTAGTTTGATTTCTCTTAACTAATCAGGCTTTGTTAAAGGGACAAATATATCAAAGAACATTATGTTGGCACAAGAAATTATCCATCAAATTAGGAAGCCTAACATTGGGAGTAATGTCATTATTATATTGGATATGGCAAAAGCTTACGATAGAGTTTCTTGGGCCTACATTTATTTGGTATTAAGGAAGATGGGATTTGATGAAAAGTTCATTGATATGGTATGGCGGATTATGGCTAACAATTTGTACTCTATCATCATTAATGGTAAGAGGTATGGCTTCTTCCACTCCACAAGAGGTCTCAAACAAGGAGATCCACTATCACCTGCCCTATTTATTTTAGGAGCAGAGGTACTGTCAAGATCTCTAAATAGACTCAACAACAATCATGACTTTCATGATTTCTTTATGGAAAAGAGGGTGCCAATGGTGAATCACTTAAGCTTTGCAGATGATATCATTCTTTTCTCTTCCGGAAGAACCAAGACTCTAAAACTCATCATGCAAACCCTGAAAGATTATGAAGATGCTTCTGGTCAACTGGTTAATGGAGACAAAAGCCACTTCATGATTCACTCAAATGCTTTTAACACCACAAGGGATAGAATTAAACGAATTACAGGTTTCAAACAGAAAGAAGGTCCCATAACTTATCTAGGATGCCCACTCTTTGTGGGTAGACCTAATCACTTATTTTTCTGACCTTGTTAACAAAGTCATTTGCAGGATCACAGGGGGGCAAACTAAGCAGCTAAGTTATGGAGGCAAGGCAATTCTAATTAAACATGTACTGCAATATCTCCTCATACATATTCTCTCAGCAACAACATCACCATCTACTATGCTTAAACAGATTTAAATGGTCATGGCTGAATTCTTCTGGGAAGGAAGAATGACAATAGAAAGTATCATTGGGATTCCTGGAAGAACATGATTTTCCCTTAGGATGAAGGGGGAGTTAGTATGAGGAATATTCAAGATGTGTGCATGGCTTTTCAATATAAACAATGGTGGACCTTTAGGACCAAACACACATTATGGGGAGAATTGATGAAAGTCAAATACTGTCAGAGGTCTAATCCTAATTGTAAAAAAGAGGACACATGAGACTCAATTACCTGGAAACACATGCTACAAATAAAGAACAAAATGGAGCAACACATACTGTGGAAACTCAACTCATATTCTTGTTCTTTTTGGTGGGATAATTGGCTAGGTACTGGTCATCTAGCTCAATTTTCCACAGATAGTAACAGGTTTCACAATACTACAGTTGCAAATTTTTGCTGTGATGGCATATGGAATTGGAACAAATTAATACAGCAAGCTCCTAGTTACCAACTAGCAAACATCGTTACTATAGAGATACCTACTCAGCAACATCTTCCAGATCAAGCAATATGGACACTCAACAATGATGGAAAATTTACATGCTCATTAGCATGAAACGAGATCAGGGAGAAAAAATCCAAAACCTTGTTCAATTCTTTTCTTTGGCATAAGAGTATACATTTCAAAGCATCTTTCCTTGTTTGGAGAGATTTGAAAGGAAAACTCCCAACTAATGAAAAACTTGTTACTTTTGGTAAAGAACCATCTAACTGTTCTTGTTGTTCTAAAAGGCAAGGATTGGACACAATAGAACACATTCTTAATAATGGGCAATTTGCAGCTTATGCGTGGCAGAGCCTGGCAGCAGTAGCTGGAATCACCCCGAATCGCAGCTCCCTACATCACCTCCTCATACAATGGTGGAATACGAAACACAAAAATGGGGCACACAAGCTTCTCTTACAGGCCACACTTATCTTCATTTGTTGGAACCTAAGGAAGAACATGTGTGCAAGCAGATATGGAGGAAAATCATCCAATATCAGTAAAGTCAAATATGCCATTTATAAGGATACCTACAGGCTATTAACAGTAACATTCCCTCAAATTAAATGGCCTTCAACTTTGAAAGGTTTAATTCAACTAGGGGAAGCTTGCACTCATGACACAAAAGTAACGATGGTGACATGGAAAAAAACCCAGAACAGTGGATAAAAATCAATACGAATGGCAGTGCGATTGACAATCCTGGCAAGATTGGAGCAGGTGGAATCATAAGGGATCAAAATGACAAAATGGTGATGGCATTTGCTGTTCCACTTGGAATTGGTACAAACAACCAAGCTGAACTCGGAGCTGCTATTTTCGGGTTGACTTGGGGGATGGAGCTGGGTTACAGGAAAATTCTACTAGAGGTAGATTCACAACTTATATTAGAATGGATGGCACACAAGACAAACCTTTAACGGACCATAATGACAGAGGTGGAAAAGCTACAATTCCTCATTAACCAAAATCAAGAATTCAAGTGTCAACATATATTCAGGGAAGCTAATTTTGTGGCTGATTCACTATCCAAATTCAGCCAAACAGTCACTACTTCTCAACTATTTTTCGACAGTCAGCAGCTGCAACCAGAAACCAGATCGTATTACCAGCAGGATATTCAGGAGATGCCAAGTTTCAGAAGGAAGAAAACTAAAAATATCACTAAACCCCCTTAGACAGTGTACTACACCTATTCAGTTTAGCTATAGTTCAAAATTATAGCTTCTTTGAATAGGTTAGAATAGGGTAGCTTTATTGTTTTTTGAAAATGTAAAGGGAGAGTCTCCCTTGTTTATGTTTCCTAGATGCTATGTATTGAGAGGAGTCCTCTCTTCTAGGTGCTTAGTATTTTGGTTTCGCCTTTTTTGTAAGGGGAGGAGTTGACTTCCTTTTTTGGAAAGTTGACTATGATCCACCTTGGGTTCTGAGGTTAGGTTTATGTCCCCCTCCTTGTATTTTGTTTTTTTATTAATGTTAAGGCCTGGGGGTGTTGCTCATCCCCTACCCATCCAAGGGTAATTAAACTAAAAAAAAATTAAAAAATACCAAAACTCAAACATTAAATACTAAACAATTGATTTTAAACATCAAATGCTAAACCCTGAACCATAAAACCTAAAAAAACCTACACCCTAACCCTAATTCTAACCCTAACCCTGAACCTAAACCCTAAACCCTAAACCCTATGTCCAAAATACGAAAACCCAAACATTTAACACTAAACCATGATTTTGAACCTCAAATCCTAAACCACAAACCCTAAAACCAAAACCCTAACCCTAACCGAAACCCTAACCCTAAGCTTAACATTAACCTAACCTTAAATCATTAACCCGAAACCCCTAGCCCAAAATACCAAAAACCAAACATTAAACCCTAAACCATAGATTTTAAACAAAACTCCTAAACCCCAAAATCCAAAACCTAAAAAACCTAAACCCTAACCCTAACCATATTCCTAACACGAACCCTAACCCTAACCCTATCCTTAACCCTAACCCTAAACCCTAAACCCTAAACCCAAAGACCAAAATACCAAAACCCTAACATTAAACACTAAATCATAGATATTACAACTCAAATCCTTTACCCCAAACCCTAAACCTTAGAAAACAACCTAAACCCTAACCCTAACCTAAAATTAACCCTAACCCTAACCCTACCATTGTCACACCAAGATTCTAGAATACAAATATAACCGGCGTCGTTAACCTCTCAGAGGTCGCAGACAAGCCTCTTTTTAGCTTTCATCACAATCATACAGTTAAATTTGCGGAAAATTTAAAAGTTTTTAAATTACTTATTGAAGTATACATAGACTTCATATATATACTGCATAAGAGTGATATTCTAATGAGCTCGCACAAAATCAACCATCTATTAAAGATTAAACAATCGAAGTAGAAAATTATAATAATAATAATAGTTTGCCAATCGACCTTATTACAACGCTTGAACAAATATTTGAAATGAAATGCTAGGAACTATCTCCACTAGCTATGTATAATGTACTAAGCTATAATAATAAATGTAGCATCCTCGAACTCAAGAGGACCTACCAAAGTCTGGAGATCGCTAATCCAAACCGCTTCGTCGAAACTTCAATCTTCTCTCGGACCTGCGCCTATAAAAATAGTAATAATATATGGGGTTAGTACACAATTGTACTAAGTATGTATGTATGCACATAAGCACATAAGGACTATGCATGATCAAGGAAAGCTCTTTCTAAAAGCAACATGCCGTTTCTGGAAAGTTAAGTTACTTTACTTTCTTTAACCGTTACTTATGATTCCTGCTATAAATATGACATGTTCTCATGCAATTAAGGCACAAAACTCATTTTCTATATGAACATAAGACCTTGGAATCATGAACATAATTTTAGAACAACTTAAATAAAAGTTTATTTTTTTGCTCCCTTAGGCAGAGAGTTACTATTCCCAGACTTTTTATTTTTCAGTTTATTCTTCTTTCTATTGTGTAGTTCAATGCTCTCCTTTGATCCTATGTTTTACTTACAAGTGCAATGATTTATTGTAGTCCCATACCTACAATGAATCGACTAAGTAATTCACAAGACTAAAGAAATGATTTGGCTACCCTACTCACAAGTTAGATTTCTGATTCTTCTTACATTGGGTATGAATGTATTTATAAGCCAATCTTTATTGGCTATGTCCATTAATTGGTTGTTTACATAGTATATAATCTTTGGCGCGTGTATTCATACTCCAATATTGGCATAAACCACTAACTTGATAAAACTTCATTCTTGTCAACATTAATGATTCACATTCTTAAGCTCTTGCTTAGTTAGCTCACTTTGAACCTACGTTTCTACTTCTTTGATCTATTGTTCACTTTGAACATGCTACTTTCATTCTTTCTAACTTTCTTTAAAGAATCTTTTTCATTAACGGAAGTAGATCATGCGACCTAACATGAAATCCAGTGTCTCCCCACACCGAAAAAGGGGTGGTTCACCCGTTAAGGTGAACCAAGTCCAGTGTCTACCTCACACCGAAAAGGGGGGTTAACCGGCTAAAGTGAAACCAAGTCAGTGTCTTCCCTACACCGAATAGAGGGGTTCAAGACTGAAGTGAATCGAATACTTTTCAAGATTTAACCTACATAGATCATGTTATCTAAACATGAAATCTAGTGTCTCCCCAACACCGAAAAGAGGTGGTATCACCGGCCAAAGTGAAACCGAAACTACCTAGCATTCTTAGGTGGATTTCTCCACTAGCTAGTCCCTATGCTGGCAACATAGTTCAAAGACTAGGAAACTTTCAGATACCCTGGTCCACCTGGGTGGTGATCTCGTCTCATGAGGCTTACATGTGTTGGCACAAGCTCATTGCTAGTCTATCGGTGCTAAGCCTAGACTTATCTTACTTTATATCTTTTAGAGTTGACTCAAACATTATGGAAGCTTGCTTCTAGTGTGAGGTTTACTTAACTGTATGGATTACTGGTCATTCCTTTCTTTGCTTGATGAATATGAACTTAAGTCTTACATTATCATCATGATGCGAGTGAGACTTGTCTCACGGACTCTAGCACCCTCTTATGTGAGTATCTTTGACTTAATCTTTGAAGTGTAAGTGAGGGCTGTCTCACTTCCTTTAACACTCTATATTAGGTCAATTTCATAACTTAAGCTTTTAGTTATTTCATTAGTCACCTTAACTTGTTCAACGTTAATTGATAGTCTTGTACGATTCTTTATGAAAGTTATAAGGACTCATTCAATGTTATTACGTTCACAAGTTCGTGTGGATAGGGTATGTTGGGACTTGTCCATTGATTATTGACATACCCTATGTTATGAGTTCATTGACGTAAAGATAAGTATGACTTCACACATTTTGGGAGATAATATTTTGGACATAGTTTTGCTAGCCATTCGGTTGGCATAAATCATAATTTCAGTAGATACTTGTCATAATATTATTACTAGCCAATATAATTACTTCATGAATACATAATAGTAATCTATAATGTTAAACAAGCCAACTTTTAACCTTTGATTAGCCTATGAAACAATTCAATGAACAACTTATAACAATTTCATCTTCTCGAACACAAGTAGGCATTACAACATTCATCATCTCATGAAAATAACACCCTAAGTATGCGTATCTAACATGTAGGTTTCATTCGACATATAAATCACTAAAACATACACATAATGATAAATTAGCACCACATACAAACAACATGCATCGAGATTTACATTATAGATACTACAAGAATCGGAAATCGGGAGAACTAGGGATATGAACATGCGATTCATTGGGGAATACCCTAGTTTCGATATTCTTGATTTCAAAACATTTGAAAAGCCTCTTGGAGAAAGGAATCCAGGAGAGAAAACCCATACCTTACTGTAGAATTAAATCTACGAAGATCACCTTGCACTTTGCATGAAAACCTTGAAGAATACTTGAAATCGCCTAGGGTCTCTTACGTTTTCTCACAACTTTTTGGTCTTAGGGTTTATGATGAATAACGTGAGTCTAAAAGTCTTTAGTAACTGAATATGACTAATTCAACTTAGACTATATAACTTAATTAAATTAAACCAATTAGCTAATTACCAAAACGCCCCTCCTAAATTGACTAAAAATAGGAGAACACTTGACTTAACCGAAATCTGGAAATTGCTTAGTGGTTTTGGTTTTGACCAATTAAATTAATTAATTAAGTTGCTAATTTAATTAATTAAGTAACCTAGGGTAATTACTAAAGTACCCCTAAGTTGTTAGGATCATAACCAACCCTTTGGACCATCATAGGTTAGATACTAGGATGTCTCTTAGTTAGTTACTTGTCTTAATGTCACCCGGTTAGGTCTTAGGTTGTCGGGTCCCTTAGTTAGTTATTTTTGGTTTGTCCTAGGTTAGTTAGTTAGTTAGGTCAGTTAATTAGAGTCTAGGACCGGTTAGGGAGCTTGGCCCCACGTGGGCTGACCCGAACGCGCGCCTGTCCCCAACCGCTCTAACCGAATCGGTTAGCTTGGTATCTTGGCCGGTTGCACATGTCTTGCCATGCACTTTCCTAACTAACTATTCTGGAAGGTTCATTTGGAATGTTTACTTATTGTCCCAAGGATCCTCACTATGTCCTTGGGCACTAGTTAATCTACATGATCATTTTAAATGGCTATGTGCTATGGTACTAGGCTTGACACTTGGATGCCTAGTACTTAATGCGTGAATATGAAGAATATGTGAAGAATATAGTTATTTTAGATTAGGGTCTTCATTGCAAGTACAATTTCTAAACAAGCTTGGATTGGAACATTTGATATTGACGTACATTTTAATTCACTTGTGTATACATAGAAATTGGCTAACACCGTTAAGGCATATTCTCTAATATGCCCAATATTTCCCAATATTGGGCATTGAGATGCCTATGTACCCCAATACGCATTCTTAAAAACCTACTAGGCTCTTCACTAGACATGTACATTTTCTGTAATGTTACATTATCCCCCCCCCTTAGGAACATTCGTCCCCGAATGACACTACACATCATTTGAATATAAAAAGGGTATTTTCGAAAAACACATTAACATACTTGAAACTTTACTCCTTGTGAATATCTAATTTACAACTTACTCTGGATAGTGCACATTACACAAAGCTTATCTGAAGCTTCATCTCTGAGTCTGAAGAACTTCCTTCTCAATCTCAATCTAACTTAATGCACATCACACTCATGCAACACAAAAATCACGTCTATGCTATACAAAAACAGCAACATGAATGCAAGCATGAACTTATATTAACTCATATAGTGCAAGTATAAAACACACAGTTAAGGACTTAAGACATCAAAATCGGCTAATGAACTAAAATTTAGAGTCTCGTTAACTAAATCGGACTTAGGAAGAGTATATTTAACCTCAAGAACTGAACAAGTGAGGGTAACGAGATCTCATATCGGCCTCGGCCTCCCATGTTGCTACCTCAACAAAGTGGTTCCTCCATAACACCTTCACGGTTGGAACCTCCTTGTTCCTCAGTCGCTTCACTTGACGATCTAAAATTGCAATGGGAACCTCTTCATAAGTAAGGTTCTCATCGACTCCTAACCCCTCGATAGGTAGAATGGACGCTGGATCGCCTAGACATTTCTTAAGCATCGAAATGTGAAACATTGGATGAATAGAAGCCAAGTCATTCGGTAACTTCAGTTCATAGGCAACATTTCATACTCGCTGTAAGATCTCATAAGGACCTATACCTCAGACTCAACTTCCCTTTCTTGACAAACCTCATCACCCCTTTCATGGGTGATATCTTCAGGTACAGTTGATCACCTACTTTGAATTCAAGAGCTCTCTTTCGGTTATCAGCATATGATTTTTGACGACTGTAAGCAGTAGCCAATCTATCCCTGATCATTCTCCCCTTTTCCAAAGACTCATGTACAATCTCGGGGCCAAGGATGGAAGTTTCTCCTACTTCAAACCATCCAACTGGGGACCTACATCTCCTACCATACAGTGCTTCAAAAGGTGCCATCCCAATACTGGAATGGTAGCTATTATTATAAGAGAACTCAATCAGTGGCAAGTAATCATCCCAACTACAATGTAAATTTCACGTTCAGGAGGGATTCCTGGTAAATCCTCCGAAAAGACATCTTGAAACTCATTTACTATGGACATAGAGTCTATGGAAGGAACTTCTTGTTCTAAGTCATTGACTCTGTCTATGTGGCATAAGTACCTCTTAGATAACATCTTATTGGCTTTAAGATTGGAAACTATTTGGCATGTTGGATTTGAACCACGCCCTTAACTCTAACTTATTTGGAAACTAAAACCTTACTACCATGTTTCAACAGTCTATGGTAGCATAGCATTTATGAAGCCAATCCATAACCAAGATTATATCAAAATAAGGAATGGTTAATTTTATTAGGTCAGCATATGTAACTCTATCAAGAATAGTTATTGGGCAATCTCTATATACTCTTTCGGCCCTAATGTTGTCCCCTATGGGAGTACTAACTAGAAAAGGTTCATGCAAGATCTTAGGAAGCAAGTCAATTTTACTATCTACTAAAGGAGTAAAAAAACACAAGGTAGATCCTGGATCTAATATTGCATAAACAAGAAAAGAAAAGACAAGCAAGTTAATAGTAACCACATCAGCGGACTTCTCTTGCTCTTCTCTTCTTTTCAACGCGTATAATCAGTTTCTCTTGGGAGGTTCGGCTGCAGCAGTAGGATTAGGCCAAGGTTGAGTATCTGCCTTGGCCTGATTCTTCGCATGTGGGCAGTCCCTGATCCTAGCCCACTCTTGCCGCACCTATAGCATCCATTAAACCTACCATGCACTCACCTCCATGCGAACGACCACACTTATCACACGACTTTCTATCACGCTGGGCATTTCCATCATTGCCCTCCTTGGCATTAGTGTTCTTAGAAGGAGTAGGTTTACCTGAGTGTTGGTGCACCTTCTTGAACTCTGGCCTATCTTGGACACCGAATGAACCCCTACCATTGCTCGAACCAGATGATCCGGGCCTAGATTTCTTGCTCTCTCGACCTCTCTTTCTCCGCGACTCTCCTCAACCTGTTGTGCATGCACCATTAACCTACCAAGGTCATGTTATCATGCAACATGGCTGCCCGACATTCCTCCTCAAATCCTCGATACACCAGTCACAAACCTGCTCATCTCATCCCTGCTACTGAACACCAGAGAAGAATCATATTTGGAAAGCTTAACAAACTTCAAAGAGTATTCCCTGGCTGACATACCTCCCTGTCGTAAGTTGATGAATTACTCAACCTTAGCCTCTATGTGTTCTCTGGGAAAGAACCTCTCTAGGAATGCAGTATTGAGAACGTCCTGAGTGATGGGGACTTCTCCTGGTGCTCGACCATCTCCCCACATCATGTGCCACACCTGAACCACATTTTTGAGTTGGTAGGCATCCAACTCAGCCTTTTCCTCTTCACTAACACCCATAGCGCAGAGAATCTTATGAACCTCATCCACATACTCTTGGGATCCTCATTGGTGTTGGACCCGTAGTAGACTGGAGGATTCATTCTGGTAAAATCCCTCAACCTACTAGCCATGGTGCTAGCATGCGGGTTCTCCCTGGGAGCACCCTCTCTAGTGGCTTGGGCCTTGATGGTATGTGCCTTCACAGTGATGGCTTAGGCCATCTGATGCAGTGCCGCCCACACTTCTCCATCCGTCATCACAACTGGGTTAACAGGCAGTTGTACTTCAGCAGCTGGGGCCTGAGGAGGAGCTTGGTTGCCTCCAGCAGCTACTTCTTCAACTCTTCTGCCTGGGTTTCTCCTTGTGTTCATTTTCTACATGTACACAAAAGAAGGAAGTTAGATACTAGAATGACACAAAATGTCAAAGCACTAGACAGCAAGATAAAGAGTAGAAGAAGGGAAAATTCCTAACATCACAAAGTCTCTAAGTCATGATTGTGGTGCACTTCACAACCATAAGTTAGAAACTACGCAACGTGGGTTCTTTTAGTTTTAGTTCCTAGGTAATATAACCTCATTCTATGATACCAAGTTTGTCACACCCGGATTCTGGAATCCGAATATAACCGGAGGCATTAACCTCTCAGAGGTTGCAAACAAGCCTCATCTTAGCTTTCATCACAATCATATAGTTAAATTTGCGGAAAATTTAAAATTTTTTAAATTACTTATTGAAGTCTACATAGACTTCTTATATATACTACATAAGAGTGATATTATAATGAGCTCAGACTAAATCAACCATCTATTAAATATTAAACAATCGAAATAGAAAATCATAATAATAATAATAATAGTTTTCTAATCGGCCTTATTACAACGCTTTAACAAATGTTTAAAATGAAACGCTAGGGACTATCTCCACTAGCTATGTCTAATGTACTAATATAGAATAATAAATGTAGCATCCTCGAACTCAAGAGGACCTACCAAAGTCTAGAGATCGCTAATTCAAACTGCTTCGTCGAAACTTCAATCTTCTCTCGGACCTGCGCCTATAAAAATAGTAATAATATATGGGTTTAGTACACACTTGTACTAAGTATGTATGTATGCAAATAAACACATAAGGACTATGCATGATCAAGGAAAGCTCTTCCTAAAAGCAACATGTCGTTTCTTGAAAGTTAAGTTACTTTACTTTCTTAAATCGTTACTTATGATTCATGCTATGAATATGACATGTTCTCATGCAATTAAGGCACACAAATCATTTTCTATATGAACATAAGACCTTGGAATCATGAATATAATTTTAGAACAACTTAAACAAAAGTTTATTATTTTGCTCCCTTAGGCCGAGAGCTACTATTCCCAGACTTTAGTTTATTTTTCAGTCTATTCTTCTTTCTGTTGTGTAGTTCAATGATCTCCTATGATCCTATGTTTTACTTACAAGTGCAATGATTCATTTTAGTCCCATACCTACAATGAATCGAGTAAGTAATTCACAAGACTAAAGAAATGATTTGGCTACCTTACTCACAAGTTAGATTTCTCATTCTTCTTTCATTGGGTATGAATGTATTTATAAGCCAATCTTTATTGACTATGCCCATTAATTGGTTTTTTTCCGAGTATATAATCTTTGGGGCGTATATTCATACTCCAATATTGGCATAAACAACTAACTTGTTAAAACTTCATTCTTGTCAACATTAATGATTGACATTCTTAAGCTCTTGATTAATTAGCTCACTTTGAACTTACGTTTCTACTTCTTTGATCTATTGTTCACTTTGAACATGCTACTTTTTTCATTTTTTCTTACTTTCTTTAAAGAATCTTTAGCATTAACGGGAGTAGGTCATGCGACCTAACAAGAAATCCAGTGTCTCCCCCACACCAAAAAGGGGTGGTTCACCAGTTAAGGTGAACCAAGTCCATTGTGTACCCCACACCGAAAAAAGGGTTTAACTGGCTAAATTGAAACCAAGTCAGTGTCTTCCCCACACCGAAAAAAGGGGTTCACGGCTGAAGTGAACCGAATACTTTCCTGAGCATTAACCGACATAGATCATGTGAGATAAACATGAAATCCAGTGTCTCCCCCACACCGAAAAGAGGTGGTATTACCGGCCAAAGTGAAACCGAAACTACCTAGCATTCTTAGGTGGATTTCTCCACTGGCTAGTCCCTATGCTGGAAACATAGTTCAAAGACTAGGAGACTTTCAGATACTCTGGTCCACCTGGGTGGTGATCTCGTCTCATGAGGCTTATATGTGCTGGCACAAGCTCATTGCTAGTCTATCGGTGCTAAGCTCACATTTATCTTACTTTATATCTTTTAGAGTTGACTCAAACATTATGGAAGCTTGCTTCTAGTGTGAGGCTTACTTAAGTCTATGGATGACTGGTAATCCCTTTGTTTGCTTGATGAATATGAACTTAAGTCTTACATTATCATCATGGTGCGAGTGAGACTTGTCCACGGACTCTAGCACCCTCTTGAGTATCTTTAACGTAATCTTTTAAGTGTAAGTGAGGGATGTCTCACTTCCTTTAACACTCTATATAGGTCAATTTCAGAACTTAAGATTTTATTTATTTCATTACTCACCTTAACTTGTTCAACGTTAATTGATAGTCTTGTACGATTCTTTATCAAAGTTATAAGGACTCATTCAATGTTATTACGTTCACAACTTCGTGTGGATAGGGTATGTTGGGACTTGTCCCATTGATTATTGGAATACCCTATGTTATGAGTTCATTGATGTAGAGATTGGTTTGACTTCACACATTTTGGGAGATAATATTTTGGACATAGTTTTGTTAGCCAATTTGTTGGCATAAATCAAAATTTCACTAGATACTTGTCATAATATAATCACTAGCCAATTCAAATACTTCATGAATACATTATAGTAATATATCATGTTAAACAAACCAAATTTTAACCTTTGATTAGCCTATAAAAGTGTCACACCCGGATTGTGGAATCCGAATATAACCGGCGTCGTTAACCTCTCAGAGGTCGCAGACTAGCCTCTTCTTAGCTTTTATCACAATCATACAGTTAATTTTGCGGATAATTTAAAACTTTTTAATTACTTATTGAAGTGTACATAGACTTCATATATATACTGCATAAGAGTGATATTCAAATGAGATCAAACTAAATCAACCATCTATTAAAGATTAAACAATCGAAATAGATAATCATAATAATAATAATAGTTTGTCAATCGACCTTATTACAACGCTTGAAAAAATGTTTGAAATGAAACGCTAGAGACTATCTCCACTATCTATGTCTAATGTACTAAGCTAGAATAATAAATGTAGCATCCTCGAACTCAAGAGGACCTACCAAAGTCTGGAGATCGCTAATTCAAACCGCTTCGTCGAATCTTCAGTCTTCTCTAGAACATGTGCCTATAAAAATAGTAATAATATATGGGGTTAGTACACACTTGTACTAAGTATGGGTGTATGCGCATAAATACATAAGCACTATGCATGATCAAGGAAAACTCTTCCTAAAGCAATATGTCGTTTCTGGAAAGTTAAGTCACTTTACTTTCTTAAATCATTATTTCTGATTCATGCTATGAATATGACATGTTCTCATGCAATTAAGGCACACAACTCATTTTCTATATGAACATAAGACCTTGGAATCATGAACATAATTTTAGAATAACTTAAACAAAACTTATGAAATTTGCTCCCTTAGGCCGAGAGCTCTCTTTCTTAGCCTAAGATTATTTTTCAGTCTTTTCTTCTTTCTGTTGTGTAGTTCAACGATCTCCTTTGATCCTAGGTTTTACTTACAATAGCAATTATTCATTGTAGTCCCATACCTACAACGAATCGAGTAAGTAATCCAAAGACTAATGAAATGATTTCGCTACCTTACTTACTCGTTATATTTTCCATTCTTATTAAATTGGGCATGAATGTATTTATAAGCCAAGCTTTATTGTCTATGCCCATTATTTGATTATTTGCATAATATATAGATCTTGGGGGCATATATTCATACTCCAATATTGTCATAAAACACTAACTTGTTAAAACTTCATTCTTATCAAACATTGATGATTGACATTCTTAAGCTATTACTTACTTAGTTCAGTACGAACTTACGTTTCTTCTTCTTTGATTTGCTGTTCACTTTGAACATGATACTTTATTCTTTCTTACTCTCTTAAAGAATTCTTTAGCATTAGCGGAAGTAGATCATGCGAGCTAACATGAAATCCAGTGTCTCCCCCACACCGAAAAGGGGTGGTTCACTGGTTAAGGTGAACCAAGTTCTGTGTCTTCCCCACACCGAAAAGGGGGGTTCACCGTCTAAAGTGAACCAAGTCAGTGTCTTCCCTACACCGAAAAGAGGTGCAATCACCGGCCAAAGTGAAACCTACTGCCTAGCATTCTTAGGTGGAGGCATCCACTAGCTAGTACCCCTATGTTGGCAAACATAGTTCGAAGACTAGGAGACATACGAAGACCCTAGTTCACTTGGGTGGTGATCTCGTCTCATGAAGCTTACATGTGCTTGCACAAGCTCATTGCTAGTCTATCGGTGGTAAGCTTAGATCTATTTTACTCTATTATCTTTTAGAGTTGACTCAAACATTATGAAAGCTTGCTTCTAATTATGAGGTTTACTTAACTCTATGGATTACTGGTCATCCCTTTCTTTACTTGATGAATATGAACTTAAGTCTTGCATTATCATCATGGTGCGAGTGAGACTTGTCTCACGAATTCTAGAACCCTCTTATATGAGTATTTTTACATAATCGATTAAGTGTATTTGAGACTTGTCTCACTTCTTTTAACACTCTATATTAGGTCAATTTCATAACTTAAGCTTTTAGTTATTTTGTTACTCACCTTAACTTGTACAACGTTAATTGATAGTCTTGTACAACTCTTTATGAAAATTATAACTAATTATATAATACTATTACGTTCACAAGTTTATATGGATAGGGTATATTGGGACTTGTCCCATTGATTGGCATACCCTAAATTATGAGTTCATTGATGTAGAGATTAGTATGACTTTACATGATTTGGTAGTAATAGGATTGGACATAGTTTTGTTAGCCAATTTGTTGGCATAAATCACAATTTCACTATATACTTGTCATAAAATTATCACTAGCCAATTCAATTACTTCATAAATACATTATAGTAATCCAAAATGTTAACAAGCCAACTTTTAAACTTTGATTAGCCTATGAAACAATTCAATTAACAACTTATAACAATTTCATCTTCTCGAATACAAGTAGGCATTACAACATTTAATGTTCATGTAAACAACACCCTAAGTATGCGGATCTAACATGTAGGTTTTCATTCGACAAATAAATCACTAAAACATACACATAATAATCAGTTAGCACCACATACAAGCACATGCATCGAGATTTACATCATACATACTACAAGAATCGGAAATCAGGAGAACTAGGAAGATGAACATGTGATTCGTTGGGAACAACCCTAGTTTCGATATTCTTGAAGTCAAAATGTTTGAAAAGCCTCTTGGAGAAAGAGTTCCAGGAGCGAAAACCCATACCGTACTGTAGAATTAAATCTACGAAGATCACCTCACAATTTGCACGAAAACCTTGAAGAATGCTTTAAATCGCATAGGGTCTCTTACGTTTTCTCAATGCTTTTCGGTCTTAGGTTTTATGATGAATAACGTGAGTATAACTCTTTAGGAACTGAATATTAACTAATTCAACTTATACTATATAACTTAATTAAATTAGACCAATTAGCTAATTACCAAAACGCCCCTCCTAAATTGACTAAAAATAGGAGAACACTTGACTTAACCTAAATCTGGAAATTGCTTAGTGGTTTCGGTTTTGACCAATTAAATTAAATAATTAAGTTGCTAATTTAATTAATTAAGTAACCTAGGGTAATTACTAAAGTACCCCTAAGTTGTTAGGACCATAACCAACCCTTTGGACCATCCTAGGTTAGGTACTAGGATGTTTCTTAGTTAGTTACTTGTCTTAATGTCACCCGGTTAGGTCTTACGTTGTCGTGTCCCTTAGTTACTTATTTTAGGTTTGTCCTAGATTAGTTAGTTAGTTAGGTCAGTTAGTTAGAGTCTAGGACCGATTAGGGAGCTTGGCCCCACGTGGGCTGACCCTGACGCGCGTCTGTCCCCAACCGCCCTAACCGAATCGGTTAGTTTGGTCCCCTTGGCCGGTTGCACATGTGCTTGCACATGTGCATGTGTTGCCGTGTACTTTCCTAACTAACTATTCTGGAAGGTTCATTTTGAATGTTCACTTAATGTCCCAAGGATCCTCACTATGTCGTTGGGCACTGCTTAATCTACATGTTCATTTTAAGTGGTTATGTGATATGGTACTAGGCTTGACACCTGGATACCTAGTACCTAATGCGTGAATATGAAGAATATGTGAAGAATATAATTATTTTAGCTTAGGGTCTTCATTGCAGGTACAATTCCTAAATAAGCTTGGATTACATTTGATATTGACGTATATTTTAATTTACTTGGGTATACATAGAAATTGGCTAACACCCTTAAGCCAATAATCTCTAATATGCCCAATATTTCTCAATATTGGGCATTGGGATGCCTATGTACCCCAATACGCATTCTTAAAAACCTACTAAGCTCTTCACTAGACATGTAAATTTTCTGTAATGTTACATTATCCCTCCCTAAGGAACATTCGTCCCCGAATGACACTACACATCAATTGAATCTAAAGAGGGTATTTTCGAAAAAATACATTAACATACTTGAAACTTTACTCTCTGTGAATATCTGATTCACAACTTACTCTGGATGATGCACATTACTCTAAGCTTCTGAAGCTTCTTATTTGAGATTGAGAAACTTCCTTCTCAATCTTACTTTAACTTAATGCACATCACACTCATGCAACACATAAATCACGCAAATGCTATACCATAAACAGCAACATGAATGCAAGTATGAACTTATATTAACTCATATAGTGCAAGTATAAAACACTCAGTTACGGACTTAGAACACCAAAAACCGCCTAATGCACTAAGATTCAGAGTCTTGTTAACAAAATCGGACTTAGGAAGAGTATATCTAACCTTAAGAACTGAATAAATGAGGGTAACGGAATCTCATATCGGCCTCGGCCTCCCATGTTGATACCTCAACCCTTCCTCCATAACACCTTCACGGTGGGAACCTCCTTGTTCCTCAGTCGCATCACTTGACGATCTAAAATTTCAATGGGAACCTCTTCGTAAGAAAGGTTCTCATCAACTCCTAACCCCTTAGATAACCTCTTGTTGGCTTTAAGATTGGAAAGTTTTTGGCTTGGTAGATTTGAACCACACCCTTCACATTTTAATTCTAACTCATTTGGAAACTGAAACCTTACTACCCTGTTTCGACAGTCTATGGTAGCATAACATCTATGAAGCCAATCCATACCCAAAATTATATCAAAATCAAGAATGGTTAATTCTATTAGGTCAGCATGATTAACTTTATTGAGAACAGTTATTGGGCAATCTCTATATACTCTTTCGGCCTTAATGTTGTCCCTATGGGAGTACTAACTAGAAAAGGTTCATGCAAGATCTCAGGAAGCAAGTCAAATTTACTAGCTACCAAAGGAGTAACAAAAGACAAGGTAGATCCTGGATCTAATAATGCATAAACAGGAAAAGAAAAGACAAGCAAGTTACCAGTGACCACATCCGCAGACTTCTCTTGCTCCTCTATTCCTTTCAACGCATAGAACCGGTTTTCTCTTGAGAGGTTCGGCTGCAGCAGTAGGATTAGGCCTTGGCTGAGTATCTGCTGATTCTTTGCATTTGGGCAGTCCCTAACCACGTGCCCACTCTTACCGCACCCATAGCATCCATTAAAACCTACGATGCACTCACCTACATGCGAACGACCACACTTTTCACACGGCTTTCTATCACGCTGGGCATTTCCATCATTGCCCTCCTTGGCATTAGTGTTCTTAGGAGTAGGATTACCTGAATGCTTGTGCACCTTCTTGAACATGGGCCTATCCCGAACTCCAAATGAACTCATACCGAACTGATCCGAGGTCCTAGATTTCTTGCTCTCTCGGTCTCTCTTTCTCCGACTACTCTCCTCAACCTGTTGTGTATGTACCATAAACCTACCCAGGTCCATGTTATCATGTATCATGGTTGCCCAACATTCCTCCTCCAAATCCTCTGACACATCAGTCACAAACCTGCTCATCTCATCCCTGCTATTGGACACCAGAGAAGAAGCATATTTTGAAAGCTTAACAAACTTCATGGAGTATTCCTTGACTGACATACCTCCCTGTCGTAAGTTAATGAATTCCTCAACCTTAGCCTCTCTCTGCTCTTTGTGAAAGAATCTCTCCAGTAATGCAGTCTTGAGAACGTCCCAAGTGATGGGGACTTCTCCTGGTTCTTAACCATCTCCCCACATCCTGTGCCACACCTGAGCCACATCTTTGTGTTGATAAGCAGCCAACTCAGCCTTTTCCTCTTCACTAACACCAATAGCACAGAGAATCTTGTGAACCTCATCCACAAACTCTTGGGGATCCTCATTGGTCTTGGACCCATAGTAGACTGGAGGATTCATTCTGGTAAAATTCCTCTGTCTACTAGCCATGGTGCTAGCATGAGGGTTCTCCCTAGGAGCACCCTATCTAGTAGCTTGGGCCGTGATGGCATGTGCCTGAACTGTGATGGATTGGGCAATATGAAACAGTTCTGCCCTCACTTCTCCATCCTTCATCGCAACTCAGTTGACAGGCACTTGTACTTCAACTTCTGGGGCTTGAGGAGGAGCTTGGTTGCCCCCAGCCGCTGCTCCTTCGACTCTTCTGCCTGGGTTTCTTCTTGTGTTCATTTTCTAAACGTACACACAAGAAGGAAGTTAGATTCTAGAATGACACAAAATTTCAAATCTCTATACCGCACGATAAAGAGTAGAAGAAGGGAAAATTCCTAACATCACAAAGACTCTAAGTCATGATTGTGGTGCACTTCACAAACATAAGTTAGAAACTACGCAACGTGGTTGTGTTGAGCCTTAGTTCCTAGGTAATTTAACCTCATGCTATGATACCAAGTTTGTCACACCCAGATTCTGGAATCCGAATATAAACGGCGTCGTTAACCTCTCAGAGGTCGCAGACAAGCCTCTTCTTAGCTTTCATCACAATCATACAGTTAAATTTGCGGAAAATTTAAAACTTTTTAATTACTTATAGAAGTGTACATAGACTTCATATATATACTGCATAAGAGTGATATTCTAATGAGATCAAACTAAATCAACCATCTATTAAAGATTAAACAATCGAAATAGATAATCATAATAATAATAATAGTTTTCCAATCGGCCTTATTACAACGCTTGAAGAAATGTTTGAAATGAAACGCTAGGGACTATCTCCACTATCTATGTCTAATGTACTAAGCTAGAATAGTAAATGTAGCATCCTCGAACTCAAGAGGACCTACCAAAGTATGGAGATCGCTAATTCAAACCGCTTCGTCGAATCTTCAGTCTTCTCTAGAACCTGTGCCTATAAAAATAGTAATAATATATGGGGTTAGTACACACTTGTACTAAGTATGGGTGTATGCACATAAACACATAAGTAATATGCATGATCAAGGAAAGCTCTTCCTAAAGCAACATGTCATTTCTGAAAAGTTAAGTCACTTTACTTTCTTAAATCATTATTTCTGATTCATGCTATGAATATGACATGTTCTCTCATGCAATTAAGGCACACAACTCATTTTATGTATGAACATAAGACCTTGGAATCATGAACATAATTTTAGAACAACTTAAACAAAACTTATGAAATTTGCTCCCTTAGGCCGAGAGCTCTCTTTCTTAGCCTAAGATTATTTTTCAGTCTTTTCTTCTTTCTGTTGTGTAGTTCAATGATCTCCTTTGATCCTATATTTTACTTACAATAGAAATGATTCATTGTAGTCCCATACCTACAACGAATCGAGTAAGTAATCCAAAGACTAAGGAAATGATTTCGCTACCTTACTTAATCGTTATATTTTCCATTCTTATTAAATTGGGCATGAATGTATTTATAAGCCAATCTTTATTGGCTATGCCCATTATTTGATTATTTGCATAATATATAGATCTTGGGGGCATATATTCATAATCCAGTATTGTCATAAAACACTAACTTGCTAAAACTTCATTCTTATCAAACATTGATGATTGACATTCTTAAGCTATTACTTACTTAGTTCACTACGAACTTACGTTCTTCTTGTTTGATTTGTTGTTCACTTTAAACATGCTACTTTATTCTTTCTTACTCTCTTAAAGAATTCTTTATCATTAACGGAAGTAGATCATGCGAGCTAACATGAAATCCAGTGTCTCCCCCACACCAAAAAGGGGTGGTTCACCGGTTAAGGTGAACCAAGTTCTGTGTCTACCCCACATCGAAAAGGGGGGTTCACCGGCTAAAGTGAAACCAAGTCAGTGTCTTCCCCACACCAAAAAGAGGGGTTCACGTCTATAGTGAACTGGATACTTTCCTGAGCCTTAAACGACATAGATCATGTGAGCTAAACATGAAATCCGATGTCTTCCCCACATCTAAAAGAGGTGGAATCACTGGCCAAAGTGAAACCTACTGCCTAGCATTCTTAGGTGGAGGCATCCACTAGCTAGTACCCCTATGTTGGCAAACATAGTTCGAAGACTAGGAGACATACGAAGACCCTAGTTCACTTGGGTGGTGATCTCGTCTCATGAAGCTTACATGTGATTGCACAAGCTCATAACTAGTCTATCGGTGGTAAGCTTAGATCTATTTTACTCTATTATCTTTTAGAGTTGACTCAAACATTAATAAAAGCTTGCTTCTAATTATGAGGTTTACTTAACTCTATGGATTACTGGTCATCCCTTTCTTTACTTGATGAATATGAACTTAAGTCTTGCATTATCATCATGGTGCGAGTGAGACTTGTCTCACGAATTCTAGAACCCTCTTATGTGAGTATTTTTACATAATCGATTAAGTGTATTTGAGACTTGTCTCACTTCTTTTAACACTCTATATTAGGTCAATTTCATAACTTAAGCTTTTAGTTATTTCGTTACTCACATTAACTTGTACAATATTAATTGATAGTCTTGTACGATATAACTACTTATACAATACTATTACGTTCACAAGTTTATATGGATAGGGTATGTTCCCATTGATTTGCACACCCAATGTTATGAGTTCATTGATGTAGAGATTAGTATGACTTTACATGATTTGGAAGTAATATGATTGGACATAGTTTTGTTAGTCAATTTGTTGACATAAATCACAATTTCACTATATACTTGTCATAATATTATCACTAGCCAATTCAATTACTTCATAAATACATTATAGTATTCTAACATGTTAACAAACCAACTTTTAACCTTTGATTAGCCTATGAACAACTTATAACAATTTCATCTTCTCGAACACAAGTAGGCATTACAACATTTAACGTTCATGTAAGCAACACCCTAAGTAGGCGGATCTAACATGTAGTTTTTTATTCGACATAAAAATCACTAAAACATACAAATCACTAAAACATACACATAATAATCAGTTAGCACCACATAAAAACACATGCATCGAGATTTACATCATACATACTACAAGAATCGGAAATCGGGAGAACTAGGGAGATGAACATGCGATTTTTTGGGAACAACCCTAATTTCGATATTCTTGAAGTCAAAACGTTTGAAAAGCCTCTTGGAGAAAGAATTCCAGGAGACAAAACCCATACCTTACTGTAGAGTTAAATCTACGAAGATAACCTCGCAATTTGCACGAAAACCTTGAAGAATGTTTGAAATTGCATAGGGTCTCTTACGTTTTCTCAATGCTTTTCGGTCTTAGGGTTTATGATGAATAACATGAGACTAATTCTTTAGGAACTGAATATTAAATAATTCAACATAGACTATATAACTTAAGTAAATTAGACCAATTACCTAATTACCAAAACGCCCCTCCTAAATTGACTAAAAATAGGAGAAAACTTGACTTAACTGAAATCTGGAAATTGCTTATTGGTTTCTGTTTTGACCAATTAAATTAATTAATTAAGTTGCTAATTTAATTAACTAAGTAACCTAGGGTAATTACTAAAGTACTTCTAAGTTGTTAGGACCGTAACCAACCCTTTGGACCATCCTAGGCTAGGTACTAGGATGTCTCTTAGTTAGTTACTTGTCTTAATGTCACCCGATTAGGTCTTAGGTTATTGGGTCCCTTAGTTAGTTATTTTTGGTTTTTTGTAGGTTAGTAATTTAGTTAGGTCAGTTAGTTAGAGTCTAGGACCGGTCAGGGAGCTTGGCCCCACGTGTGCTGACCCAGACGCGCGCTTGTCCCCAACCGCTCTAACCGAATCGGTTAGTTTTGTCCCTTGGTCGGTTGCACATGTGCTTACACATGTGTTACCATTAACTTTCCTAACTAACTATTCTGGCAGGTTCATTTAGAATGTTCTCTTATTGTCCCAAGGATCCTCATTATGTCCTTGGGCACTGCTTAATCTACATGATCATTTTAAATGGTTATGTGCTATGGTACTAGGCTTGACACTTGGATGCCTAGTACCGAATGCGTGAATATGAAGAATAAGTGAAGAATATAGTTATTTTAGCTTAGGGTATTCATTGCAGGTACAGTTTCTAAACAAACTTGGATTGGAACATTTGATATTGACGTATATTTTAATTCACTTGTGTATACATAGAAATGACTAACACCTTTAAGCCAACATATTCTCTAATATGCCCAATATTTCTCAATATTGGGCATTGAGATGCCTATGTACCCAATACGCATTCTTAAAAACGCTACTTAGGCTTTTCACTCGACATGTACATTTTCTGAAATGTTACAACCAATAAACCTAAACCCAAGCCCAAAATATTAAAACCCAACATTAAGCACTAAACCAATTGATATTAAACCTCAAATCCTAACCCCAAAACCAAAAAACTCTACAAAAACCCAAAAAACCCTAATCTATACCATTAACCTAACCTTAACCCTAAACCCTAACCCTAAAGGTCCATTAGAATGTATAAACCCTAGACAGCACCAAAATAACAAAAAATTGTTAAACGATTATAATACCAGTAGAAAGCCTATATGATTTTAAACCAACAATCGACTAAACGCCGAAACCTAAAACCTAAAAAACAAAGCTTAAACCCTAGACCTTAAGGTCGTCACCTTACCCTGAACACAACCCTACTAGAAGCCCTTAAAGCCAAAAAGCCCATAAATATACCAAAACCCCCTAACATTAAACACTAAACATAGACTATTACAACTCAAAATCGCTTGAACGCATCGAATACCCTAAACTCTAACAAACACACCTAAACCCTCGACCCTAGACCCTAACATTACAATAAACCTACGCCGCCTCAAGCCCAAAATATCAAAAAACACAAAATTAAACACTAAAACAGTTGACTATTAAAACTCAAATTCTAACCCTAAACCCAAAAACTAAAAAACAAAACCCTAGCCTAACCTACACCGTTAACCTTAACACTAACTCTGCACCCGTCTACCGCTACACATAAACGCCAAAACCCTATCACACTAGATAGAATACAAATGCAACATTAGATGACATAAAGCATAGATATTGAATCAAATGTCAAACCGCGAAGCCTAAAACCCTAAAAAAAAATAACACCCTCAGACCCTAACCCTTACCCAAACCCTAAAACCACTTAACCCTAAGTCCAAAAAGGAAACCCTAAGTCCAAAATACGAAAAACAACCCAAACATTAACACATAACTAATAATTTAAAACCTCAAATCCAAACCCACAACCACTAAAGACCTAAACAAAAACTAAACTCATAACCCATAGCCTAACCCTAAACCCTTTACAATTAACCCAACCACTAACCTTAAATCGTTAATTAACCGAACCCCAAGCCAAAAATATACCAAAACCCCCAAACATTAAATAAACCATATATTTTAAAGAAATCCTAAACCGCCAAAACAAAACCTAAAAAAAAAACTAAACCTACTTACTCTACGTCCTAAACTACAACCCTAAAGCCCTAAAAAA
>JAJJBR010002850.1:41874-90345 GCA_022817965.1 Solanum lycopersicoides | reverse complement strand
ACCAAAAGCAGAAAAAACTAAAATACAAACACTACCCCTAAACCCTAACCATATCCCTAACATGGAAACCCTAACACTAACTTATCCTTAACCCTAACTAAACCCTAAACCCTAAACCCAAATCCAAAAAAACCAAAACCCTAACATAAGAACACTAAAACCATGATAATTAAAACTCAAATCCTTAACTCCAAACCCTAAAACCTAAAAAACAAGTTAAACCCTAAACCTAACCCTAACCCTACCATAAATCCTAAACCCCAAGTCCAAAACACCAAATCCAAACATTAAACACTAAACCATTGATATTTAAACCTCAAATCCAAAACCCTAAACCCAAAAACCTACGAAAACCCAAAACCCTAACCCTAACCCTAACCTAACCCTAATATTAACTCTAACCCTAACCTTAAACCCTAAACCCTAAACCCTAAACCGAAAATATCAAAACCCAATAATTAAATACTAAACCATAAATTTTAAACCTCAAATGCCAAACCATGAACCATAAAACCTAAAAAACCTACATCCTAACCTTAATCCTAACCGTAACCCTAACCCTATACCCTAAACCCTAAACCCTAAGTCAAAATACGAAAAGCAAAAATTAAACACTAAAACTATAGATTTTAAACCTCAAATCCTAAACCACAAACCCTAAAACATAAAAACAACCTAAACCTAACCCTAAACCCTAAGACTAACCTTAACCCTAACCCTAACCCTAAGACTAACCTAACCCTAACCTAACCCTACCCATTAACCCAAAAACATTAAGCCCAAAAATACCTAAACGAAACATTAAACTACACTATTGATTTTAAACCAAAAATCCTAAACCCCAAAACCTAAAACCTAAAAAATCGTAAACTCTAACCCTAACATTCTCCCCCTAACATGAAACCTAACCCAACCCTATCCTTCACCATAACCCTAAACCCTAAATCCTAAATCCAAAGCACAAAATACCAAAATCCTAACATTTAACACTAAACCATAGATATTACAACTCAAATCCTTAACCCAAACCCTAAAACCTAAACAATCTAAACCCTAACCCTAACCCTAACCCTACCATAAATCCTAAACCCCAAGCCCAAAATACAAAAACTAAAACATTAAACACTAAACCATTGATATGAAACCTCAAATCCTAAGCCGTAAACCCAAAAACCTAAAAAAAAAAAAAAATTAACCCTAACATTAGCCCTAACCCTACCATAAACCATAAACCCAAAATCCTAAAACCAAAATATCAAAACCCCAACATTAAATACTAAACCATAGATTATAAACTTCAAATGCTAAACCCTTAACCATAAAACCTTAAAAAAAACCTACACCCTAACTCTAATCCTAATCCTAACCCTAACACTAACCCTATCCTTAACCCTAAACCTAAACCCTATACCCTAAACTCAAAGATAAAAAATACCACAACTCAAATCTTTAACCTAAAACCCTAAAACCTAAAAAAACTAAACTCTAACCTTAACTCTAACATTAACCCTTACCCTAATCCTACCATAAACCCTAAATACCACCCCAAAATACCAAAACTTAAGCAATAAACACTAAACCATTGTATTAAACCTCATATCTTACACCCTAACCCAAAAATCTAAAAGAACCCAAAACCCTCACCCTTACCCTCACCCTAATTAACCCTAACCCTAACCCTAAACCCTAACCTAAGCTACAAAAAATATCGTAAGTCCAAAATATGAAAACCCAAACATTAAATACTAAACCATAGATTTTAAACCTCAAATACTAACCACAATCCCTAAAATTTAAAAAAAAAAAACTAAACCCTAACCCTAACATTAACCCTAACCCTACCCTAAACCGTTAACCCGAAACACTAAAACACTTAAACCAAGATTTTAAACCAAAAATCTAAACCCTAAAACCTAAAACCAACTAAAAAAAAACCTAACCCTAAAGCCTAAACCCTAAATCCAAAGCACAAAATACCAACACTCTAACGTTTAACACTACACCATAAATATTACAACTCAAATCTTTAAGACCAAACCCTAAAACCTAAAAAACAACCTATACCCTACCTCTAACCCTACCCTACCATAAATCCTAAACCCAAGCCCAAAATACCAAAACCCAAACATTAAACACTAAACCATGTATTAAACCTCAAATCCAAATCCGTAAACCCAAAACCAAAAAAACAAAACCTAACCCTAACCCTAACCTTAACCCTAACCCTAACTCTAAGCCATAAACTCGAAACCCAAAGCCCAAAATATCAAAACACACATTAAATAATAAACCATAATTTAAACAATGCTAAACCTGAACCATAAAACCTAAGAAAACCTAAACCCTAACCTTAATCATAACCCTAATCCTAACCCTAACCCTAACTCTAATCATATCCTTAAACTAACCCAACCCTATACCCTAACTCAAAGCCAAAAATACCAAAACCCTAACGTTAAACACTAAACCATAGATATTACAACTCAAATCCCTAGCCCCAAACCCTAAAACCTAAAACAATCTAACCCTAACCCTAACCCTAACATTAACCCTTACCCTAACGATACCATAAAACCCACACCCCAAGCCCAAAATACAAAAACCCAAACAATAACACTAAACCATTGATATTAAACCTCAAATTCTACACCCTAAACTCTAAAATCTAAAAGAACCCAAAACCTAACCCTAACCCTAATCCTAACCTTAACCCTAACCCTAACTCTAAACCATAAACCTAAAACCCAAAGCCCAAAATACCAAAACCCAAACATTAAATACTAAATAATAGATTTTAAACCTCAAATGCTAAACCATGAACCATAAAACCTAAAAAAAAAACTACACCCTAACCCTAATAGCTAAATCAAAAAAAAAACGCAAGTTCAAAATACGAAACCCAAATATCAAACTAAACCATAGATTTTAAACCTCAAATCATTAACCACAAACCTAAAACTAAAAAAAACAAAAAACCTAACCCTAACCCTAACCAAACCCTAACCCTAACCTTAAACCTGACCCTAACCCTAAACTATTAATCCAAAACCCAAGCCCAAGATACAAAATTCAAAACATTAAACTCTAAACCGTAGATTTTAAACCAAAAATCCCAAACCCCAAACCTAAAAGCTAAAATAACCCTAAACCTAAACCTAACCCTAACCTTAACACGAAACCCTAACCCTAACCCTATCCTAAGCCTAACTCTAAACCCTAAACCCAATGCCAAAAATAGCAAAACCCTACTGTTAAACCCTAAACCACAGTGTAACGACCTGGATTATGGAATCCAAATAGCCACCGGCGTCGTTGACCTCTCAGAGGTCGCAGACAAGCCTCATCTTACGTTCATCACATTCATCTAGTTAAATTTATGGAAAATTGAAAACTTTTTATATGTATGAAGTTTACTTATACTTCAAATAGTCATTACGGATTAAACGTTATATACTAAGCTCAATATCAATAGACAATCATCTAATATCAAGAACATTTCATAACAAACAATGAATAGAATATATTAAGTTGCCAAAACGACCTTACATCAAAAGGTTCGAAATAAAATGTAAAATAAACGCTAGGGACATCATCCACTAGCTATGTATATATCTAAAGCTAGACTAAGACTGTAGCATCCTCGAAATCAAGAGGATCTACCAAATGGTTTGGAGAAACGCTGATGTCCAAACCGCTGCAAGTGTCGTCAACCTATCCTCTGACCTGTACCTATAAAAATAGTAAATAGTAGAGGGGTAGTACACCACTTGTACTAAGTATGGGTGTATTCACACATACACATAAAGCTATGCATGATCAATGAAATCTCTTCCTAAACAACATGCCATTTCTGGAAAGTCTAGTCATTAGACTTTCCTAATTCGTTGGTTGTGAATTGTGGTATGAATATGATGTATTTTAATTCATTCAAAGCACACAACTCATTTTATATATGATTACGAGACATTAGTATCATCAACATAATTTTAGAAAAACTTGGGTTAAGATTTGAGATTTGATCCTCTTAGGCCGAGAGCTTCCGAGAGCTCCTCTTTGTACACTTAGATTATTTTTCAGTCTTTTTCTTCTTGTTGTTGTGTAGTTCAATAACTCCTTTGGTCCTATATTTTACTTACAAGTGTAATGATTCATTGTAGTCCCATACCCATAATAAATCAAATAAGTAATTCAAGAGATTGAGGAAATGACTTAATTACTATTTGGGGCATGAATATATTTATAAGTCAATACTTATTGACTATACTCATTCTTTAATTGATTGCATAATGTTCATAGTTCTTGGGGCATATTATTAAAGCTTATGATCTTGCTTACTTTGGGCATGCATTCTTTATTGGCTAAATACATTAGTTAATCATTTTGGATAAGCGTATTTGAATTCATTATTGTCTTTGATATTTTCCTAATAAAGGAAGTCATTATAAGCCAATTTTGTTTGGCTTTGTTCATTTTCATGACATGACGATTCATTATTAGTTATGCCCTTTACCTATTGTAAACTTCATTGGGCATGCTTTGACTATTCTTATAGCAACTCATTCATTACACTATATATTCATTACATTTGATAAGACATTCTCTATTGATCATTTCTTTGATTTCATTACGTTCATGTTAGGGAAGCTTTGGGTTATTTAGTTAACGTTTTCATGTTTTATATATATTATAAATTTCATATCTACGAGACTTTGGAATTGTGGATGTAGCATTAAGACATCTCAAGTGAGGTCCCAACATATGGGACCTCAACCCGAGGGCCTTCTTTAGCAAACACAGAGTCTGCTTCATTCGTTCATTCGTACTTCACATTATTCATTTCATTTATTCGTAGGCTGATGTAAACACCAGCTATACCTAGGATGAACTTTAAGACTCTCATCGGGATCATGAAGTGCAATGACCAAGAATGACCTAATGTCATTACTTGAATCTGATTTCACCTCCTGATTGTCTTGCACAAACACCTTCGGTATCGTTCATTTCTTTATCTTTCATACTTTGAGGAACTTCAACTTTAACTGACATATATCATGTGAGCTCATGAAATCCGGTGTCTTCCCCACACCGAAAAGAGGTGGAGTCACTGGACAAGGTGAAACCAAAACATCCCTAGCTCGCTTAGGTGGAAAACCACTGGCTAGTTCCCTATGTTGGCAACATAGTTCAAAGACTAGGAGATTTAGGGAGACCCATACCCACCTTGGTGGACAGTATAATCTCATGAGAATTACGTGAACCTCCGCCCTTCCTGCAAAAAGGCATCACCACTCATAACTAGTCTATCGGTGCTCACTTTAAAGTTCCTATTTACATTCAACTCATACGTCATCCAAGCTTGCTTCTAGCATGAGGTAGTCATACCTCATTAGATGATTTCTCATATCTTCTTTACGTATTAAGTGTGAATTATCATTACACTTACATATAGAATGAGATTGAGATTTATTTACTCTTTTGATGACTTGTCATCCTTACTTTACATTGATGAAATGTGAATTGTCCTTACATATCATCCTTACTTTACATTGATGAATGTGAATTGTCCTTACATATCATCCTTAGGTGTTAATGAGCCTAGTCTCACACATTCTAACACCTTCATTCGTGAGTATTCTTTTAACAAATTATCTTTGGTATAAGTAAGACTTGTCTCACTTCCTTTAACACCCCATTCTAGACACTTACTTAATTTATAACCCTTTAATTATGTTATAACTCACGTTACTTACTTACTTTAGTGTAGTAGCTTCTTATCACCATTTATGGACGATGAGCACTTCATTCAATGAGTTTCATGTGTTCATAGTTCATTCTTGTGGAGCATGTTGGGAGTTGTCCCAATGAATGCCATGCCCTTGGTTATGGATTCATTGATATTACTTTAGAATTGCTTAATATATACTTGATACTCTTACTACACAAGAATTGGCATATGATTAGTATTGGCTCAAGATTTGGGATGTTAGACTAGCAAATTCATTCATTGTGGCATAAGCCAGTTTTACGTATGTTCATATTTAAATTGCCATATGTATGAACCCATAGCCAATCTTTTAATCATTTACATAAGTTCATAGCCATTATCATATATGCATTGTGACCAAATAGAGTTAGCCAAGTTTATTGGAACCAGATAGCCAATTTATTCAACATATGATTTGATAGATGACTTTGAGCCAATTCTTCGTTTATGGCTTTTAGTGTAACGTTTTAAGAACATATTAGGCATCATCATATTAACATTTGATGGCTTTAGCATCTTCATAACATCACAACAACAGCAAGTCAACATTCGGCCAAAGACACATATTTCACTTAACACTTCATGGACTTAACTTAGCGTATTATCGATCCTTAATTATCATGATAAGATTAACTTTACGCAATTACAAGTTCATAAGTTCATTTGATACTCATCATTCAATAACAATACATGTTAAGAACAGCCAGCACCACATACCAACAACATGATCACTAACCTATTCAACATTGAAATCGAAAAGGATACTAGGGACAAGGAGTTCGACGAGAATGGGAACAACCCTAGTTTCAAGATCGTTGAATTTGTTGGAAAGAAATTTCTCTTGGATAAAGGAGTCCAGGATAGAAACACATACCTTAAGTAGAACTTAATCTACGAAGACCATCTTGAACGAAAACTTGGAGAAACCTTGAAATCGCCTAGGAGAATCAATGGAATTTTCTGCCTTTTTCTTGCGTTCATTGCTTACTGTTTTTGCGTCCTTTTTTTCTATGAGTTTGAGCGTGATTTTTAGGTTTAAGAACTGATCTTGACTCATTCAACTTAGGGTTTTATAAGTTAATTAAATAAATTAATTAACTAATTACTAAAAAGCCCCTCCTAGATTGACTAGAACTAGGAAAACACAATACTTGGTTAAATCTGAAATTTTTCCAAAGAATTTCGTTTTGCCCCTTTAAACTAATTAATTAAATGGCTAATTTAATTAATTGAGGGACCTAGGGTAATTAATAAAGTTCCCATAAATCATTGGAACCAAAACTAACCCTTTTGGACCATCCTAGGTAAAGTACTAGGATATTTTCTTGAGTTGTACTAGGTTAGTGTAAGAATTTAGGTTTTACCCCTTTAATTTACTTAATTAAATGGTTAATTTATTTAATTAAGTGACCTAGGATAATTACTAAAGTACCCTTAAGTCTTTATAACCATAACTAATCCTTTGGACCATCCTAGGTTAGGTACAAGGTTGCCTTTTTCTTGTCTCAACCGAAATCTAGAAATTGCTTTGTGATTTCGGTTTTGTCCTTTTAAATTAAATGTTTATGATGATAAATTAATTAATTAAGTAGCCTAGGGTAATTACTAAAGTATCCCTAAGTTATTAGGACCATAACCAACCTTTTGGACAATCCTAGGTTAGGTACTAGGTTGTCTTTTTATTGTCTTAACTGAAATCTGGAAATTGCTTTGTATTTTCGGTTTTGTCCTTTTAAATTATTTATTTAAGATGATAAATTAATTAATTAAGTAGCCTAGTGTAATTACTAAAGTATCCCTAGGTTGTTAGGACCTTAACTAACTCTTTGGACCAACCTAGGTTAGGTACTAGGTTATCTCTTCAACTAGTACTAGGTTATTGTCAACCCGGTTTAGTCTTAGGTTGTCGAGTGCACTAATTAGTTTATTTCGTTTGGTACTAGGTTAGTTAGCTATTTAGGGAAGTAGGTTAGAGTCTATAATTTTCTAGGAAGTTAGGCCCCACATGGAGTGGTCCCTTGTACACGGTTTTCCCCCTAACTACCCTAACCGAATTTGGTTAGGGTGGTCCCCTCCTTTGGCCACTTCTCCACATGTCTTGCACATGTGCTTGCACATGTGTTGGTTGTACTTTCCTAACTAACTATTATTTATGGTTCATTTGGGAATGTATACTTATTGTCCCAAGGATCCTCACTATGTCCTTGGGCACTGCTTAATTTACATGATCATTTTAAATGGTCATGTGCTATGGTACTAGGCTTGACACTTGGATGCCTAGTACTTCATATGTTTGGTTGAGAAGTCATCATTTTTATTATCTTAGGGTCTTCATTTCAGGTACACTTCTTGGTCAATGAATCTTGGATTGGTATGGCAACCCAAAAAAGTATTTTTTTTCATATTCGTGTATAGGAAATTGGCTAATATCTCTTAGCCAATTTTTCTATACTATGCCCAATATTTCTGTATATTGGGCATTGGGGTGCCTATATACCCCTAATAGTCTATCCTAAGGACATACATGGATCTTCATTAGACATATGATTTTCCGGAATGTTACATTATCCCCCCCTTAGGAACATTCGTCCCCGAATGACACTTACACATCACTTTAAACAAAGAGGGTGACTTTCTAAAGTTACTTTGTCATACTTAAACGTTTCTCTTTTGTGAATATCTTATTCACTTTTATTTGTATGATGCATATCATTCAAGCTTATCGGAAGCTTTATATTTCAGATTGAGGAATTTCCTTCTCAATCACACTTAACTTATGCACCTCATAAATCATGCAACACAGAAAAACATGTCTATGCTACACAAAAACAGCAACATAAAATGCACACATAACATTCTTTTTAACTCACATTGTGCTATTATAAGACATACGATTAGTGACTTATAACACCAAATCAACTAAACCACTTAAACTTAGAGTTTTTGAAACATAAACCAGACTTAGAAAGAGTATATCTAACCTCAAAAACTGAACAAGTGAGGGTAACGGGATCTCATATTAGCCTCCGCCTGCCATGTTGCTCCCTCAACAAGGTGGTTCCTCCATAACACCTTAACGGTGGCAAACTCCTTGTTCCTCAACCGTTTCACTTGGCGATCTAAAATTTCAAAGAAAATATCTTCGTAAGAAAGGTTCTTATTGACTCCTAACCCCTTAGATAACATCTTATTGGCTTTAAGATTTGAAACTATTTGGCTTGTTGGATTTGAACCACGCCCTTCTCATTTTAACCCAACTTATTTGGAAACTGAAGCCTTACTACCCTGTTTCTATAGTCTATTATAGCATAACACTTATGAAGCAAATCCATGTCTAAGCCATATTCTTGAGTTGGTATGCAGTCAAGTTAGCCTCTTCCTCTTCATTAACACCCGTGGCATGCATTTAGAATCTACCATGTACTCACCTCCATGCGAACATCCACACTCACCATACGTTCTTCTTCCATGTTGGGCATTTCCATTATGGCCCTTCTTGGGAAGGCCAGATCCTGAGTCAGGAGCCTTAGACCACTTGGTCATCCTAATTCTTGTGTGTATTCTTCGACGCGTTCACACAAGAAGGAAGTTAGATACTTAGAATGACACAAAGTGTCAAAGATCTAGATAGCACGATAAAGAGTAGAAGAAGGGAAGATTTCCTATCATCGCGTAGTCTCTAAGTCATGATTGTGGCGCGCTTCACAACCATAAGTCAGAAACTACATAACGTGGTTGTGTTGAGCTTTAGATTGTAGGTAATTTAACCTGATGCTCTGATACCAAGTTTGTAACGACCCGGATTCTGGAATCCGAATTGCCACCGGCGTCGTTGACCTCTCAGAGGTCACACACAAGCCTCATCTTGCATTCATCACATTCATCTAGTTAAACTTGCGGAAAATTTAAAACTTTTTATATGTATGAAGTTTACATAGACTTCATATTAAAAGTTATATACTAAGCTCAACATCAATAGACAACCATCTAATATCAAGAACATTTCAAAACAAACAATGAATAGAATATATTAAGTTGCCAAAACGGCCTTACATCAAAACGTTCGAAATGAAATGTGAAAGAAAAGCTAGGGACAACATCCACTAGTTATGTCTATATCTAAAGATAGACTAAGACTGTAGCATCCTCGAAATCAAGAGGATCTACCAAATGGTTTGGAGAAACGCTGAAGTCCAAACCACTGCAAGTGTCGTCAACCTGTCCTCTAACCGACACCTATAAAAATAGTAAATAGTAGGGGGTTAGTACACCACTTGTACTAAGTATGGGTGTATGCACACATACACATAAAGTTATGCATGATCAACGAAAACTCTTCCTAAACAACATGCCATTTCTGGAAAGTCTAGTCATTAGACTTTTCTAATTCGTTGGTTGTGAATTGTGGTATGAATATGATGTATTTTAATGCATTCAAAGTACACAACTCATTTTCTATATGATTACAAGACATTAGTATCATCAACATAATTTTAGAACAACTCGGGCGAAGATTTGAGATTTGATCCTCTTAGGCGAGAGCTCCTCTTTGTACACTTAGATTATTTTTCAGTCTTTTTCTTCTTCTTGCTGTGTAGTTCAATGACTCCTTTGGTCCTATGTTTTACTTACAAGTGCGATGATTCATTGTAGTCACATACCCACAATGAATCAAATAAGTAATTCAAGAGATTAAGAAAATGACTTAACTACAATTTGGGGCATGAATATATTTATAAGTCAATACTTATTGACTGTACTCATTCTTTAGTTGATTGCATAATGTGCATAGTGCTTGGGGCATATCATTAAAGCTTATGATCTTGCTTACTTTGGGCATGTATTCCTTATAAGCCAATCTTTATTGGCTAAATACATTAGTTAATCATTTTGGATAAGCATATTTGAATTCATTATTGTCTTTGATATTTTCCTAATAAAGGAGCTCATTATAAGGTAATTTTATTTGGCTTTGTTCATTTTCATGACATGAAGATTCATTATTAGCTATGACATTTACCTATTGTAAACTTCATTGGACATGCTTTGACTATTCTTATTGCAAGTCATTCATTACACTATATATTCATTACATTTCATAAGACATTCTCTATTGATCATTCCATTGATCAATAGAGAATGGCTTATGAAATGTAATGAATACATAGTGTAATGAATTACTTTCATGTTAGGAAAGTTATGGGTTATTTAGTTAACGCTTTCATGTTTTATATATTATACATTTTATATCTACGAGACCTTGGAATTGTGGATGTAGCATTAAGACATCTCAACTGAGGGCCTAACATATGGAACCTCAACCCGAGGGCCTTCTTTAGCAAACACAGAGTCTGTTTAATTCATTCATTCGTACTTCACATTATTCATTTCATTCATTTGTATGCTGATGTAAACACCAACTATACCTAGGATGAAGTTTAAGACTCTCATCGGGATCATGAAGTGCAATGACCAAGAATGACCTAATGTCATCAATTGAATTTGATTTGAGCTCCTGATTGTCTTGCACAAACACCTTCGGTATCGTTCATTTCTTTATCTTTCATACTTTGAGGAACTTCAACTTTAACCGACATAGATCATGTGAGCTCATGAAATCTGGTGTCTTCCCCACACCGAAAAGAGGTGGAGTCACTGGACAAGGTGAAACCAAAACATCCTTAGCTCGCTTAGGTGGAAAACCACGAGCTAGTTCCCTATGTTGGCAGCATAGTTCAAACACTAGGAGATTTAGGGAGACCCATACCCACCTTGGTGGACAGTATTATCTCATGAGAATTACGTGAACCACCGTCCTTCCCGTAAGAAGGCATCACCACTCATAGCTATCCTATCGGTGCTCAATTTAAAGTTCCTATTTACATTCAACTCATACGTCATCGAAGCTTGCTTCTAGCATGAGGTAGTCATAGCTCATTAGATGATTTCTCATCTCTTCTTTACGTATTAAGTGTGAATTATCCTTACACTTACATATAGAATGTGATTGAGATTTATTTTCTCTTTTGATGACTTGTCATCCTTACTTTATATTGATGAAATGTGAATTGTCCTTACATATCATCCTTACTTTACATTGATGAATGTGAATTGTCCTTACATATCATCCTTAGGTGTTAATGAGACTAGTCTCACACATTCTAACACCTTCATTCGTGAGTAATCTTTTAACAAATTTTCTTTGGTGTAAGTAAGACTTGTCTCACTTCCTTTAACACCCCATTCTGGTCACTTACTTAATTTAGACCCCTTTAATTATGTTATAACTCACGTTACTTACTTACTTTATTGTAGTAGCTTCATATCACCATTTATGGACGATGAGCACTTCATTCAATGAGTTTCATGTGTTCATAGTTCATTCTTGTGGAGCATGTTGGGAGTTGTCCCAATGAATGTCATGCCCTTGGTTATTGATTCATTGATATTACTTTAGAATTGCTTAATATATACTTGATACTCTTACTACACAAGAATTGGCATATGATTAGTATTGGCTCATGATTTGGGATGTTAGACTAGCAAATTCATTCATTTTGGCATAAGCCAATTTTATGTATGTTCATATTTAAATTGCCATATGTATGAACCCTTAGCCAATCATTTAATCACTTACATAAGTTCATAGACATTATCATATATTCATATTGACCAAATAGAGTTAGCCAATTTTATTGGAACCAGATAGCCAATTTATTCAAGATATGATTTCATAGATGTCTTTGAGCAAATTCTTAGTTTACGGCTTTTACTGTAACGTTTTAAGAATATATTTGACAGCATAATATTAATATTTGATGGCTTTAGCATCTTCATAACATCACAACAACAGCAATTCAACATTCGGCGAAAGACACATAATTCACTTAACACATCACGGACTTAACTTAGCGTATTATTGATCCTTAATTATCATGATAAGATTAACTTTACGCAATTACAAGTTCATAAGTTCATTCGATACTCATCATTCAAGAACAATACATGTTAAGAACAGCCAGCACCACATACAAACAACATGATCTCTAGCCTATTCAACATTGAAATCGAAAAGGATACTAGGGACAAGGAGTTCGACGAGAACGGGAACAACCCTATTTTCAAGATCATTGAATTCGTTGGAAAGAAAGTTCTCTTGGATAAAGGAGTCCAGGAGAGAAACCCATACCTTAAGTAGAACTTAATCTACGAAACCATCTTGAACAAAAACTTGGAGAAACCTTGAAATCGCCTAGGAGAATCAATGGAATTTTCTGCCTTTTTCTTGAGTTCGTTGCTTACTGTTTTTGCGTCCTTTTTTTCTATGAGTTTGAACGTGATTTTTAGGTTTAAGAACTTATATGGACTCACTAAACTTAGGTTTAATAAGTTAATTAAATAAATCAATTAACTAATTACTAAAATGCCCCTCTTAGATTGACTAGAACTAGGAAAACACAATACTTGGTCAAATCTGAAATTTTTCCTAAGAATTTTGTTTTGCCCCTTTAAAATAATTAATTAAATGGCTAATTTAATTAATTAAAGGGCCTAGGGTTATTACTAAAGTGCCCCTAAATCATTGGAACCAAAATTAACCCTTTTGGACCATCTTAGGTTAAGTACTAGGATGTTTTCTTGAGTTGTACTAGGTTAGTGTTAGAATTTCGGTTTTACCCCTTTAATTTAATTAATTAAATGGTTTATTTAATTAATTAAGTTACCTAGGATAATTACTAAAGTACCCTTAAGTCGTTATAACCATAAGTAATCTTTTGGACCATTCTAGGTTAGGTACTAGGTTGTCTTTTTCTTGTCTCAACCAAAATCTGAAAATTGCTTTGTGATTTCGGTTTTGTCCTTTTAAATTAATTAATTAGGATGATAAATTAATTAATTAAGTAGCCTAGGGTAATTAATAAAGTATCCCTAAGTATTTAGGACCATAACCAACTTTTTGCACAATCCTAGGTTAGGTATTAGGTTGTCTTTTTCTTGTCTTAACCGAAATCTAGAAATTTCTTTGCAATTTCTGTTTTGTCCTTTTAAATTAATTAACTAAGCTGATAAATTAATTAATTAAGTAGCCTAGGGTAATTACTAAAGTATCCCTAGGTTTTTAGAACCTTAACTAACTCTTTGGACCATCATAGGTTAGGTACTAGGTTGTCTCTTCAACTAGTACTAGGTTAGTGTCAACCCGGTTTAGTCTTACGTTGTCGGGTGCACTAATTAGTTTATTTCGTTTGGTCCTTGGTTAGTTAGCTATTTAGGGCAGTAGGTTAGATTCTATAATTCGTTAGGAAGTTAGGCCCCACATGGAGTGGTCCCTTCTGCACGTTTTCCCCCTAACAACCCTAACCGAATTCGGTTAGGGTGGTCCCCTCCTCTGGACACTTCTCCACATGTCTTGCACATGTGCTTGCACATGTGTTGGTTGTACTTTCCTAACTAACTATTATTTATGGTTCCTTTGAGAATGTTTACTTATTGTCCCAAGGATCCTCACCATGTCCTTAGGCACTGCTTAATTCACATGATCATTTTAAATTGTCATGTGCTATGGTACTAGGCTTGACACTTGGATGTCTAGTACTTCATATGTTTGGTTGAGAAATCGTCATTTTTATTAGCTTAGGGTCTTCATTTCAGGTACGATTCTTGGTCAATGAATCTTGGATTGGGTATGGCAACCCAAAAAGTATTTTTTTCATATTCGTGTATAGGAAATTGGCTAATATCTCTTAGCCAATTTTTCTATACTATGCTCAATATTTCTCAATATTGGGCATTGGGGTGCCTATATACCCCTAATAGGCTATCCTAAGGACATACTGGGATCTTCATTGGATAAATGATTTTCCAGAATGTTACAGATATTACAACTCAAATCCTTAACCCCAAACCCTAAAACTTATAAACATCCAAAACCCTAACCCTAACTCTAACATTAACCCAAACCCTACCATAACCCTAAACCCCAAGCCCAAAATACCAAAACCTAAACAATAAACACTAAACCATCGACATTGAACCTCAAATTCTATACCCTAATTCCAAAAATCTAAAAGAACCGAAAATCCTAAACCCTAACCCTAACCTTAACATTACCCCTAACCCTAACCCCACCATAAATCCTAAGCCCCAAGCCCAAAATACCAAAATCCTAACATTAAACACTAAACCATAGATGTTATAACTCAAATCTTTAACCCCAAACCCTAACCCTAACATTAACACTAACCCTAACCCTAACTCTACCATAAACCTAAACCCCAAGCCCAAAATACCAAAACCCAAACATTAAATACTAAACCATAGATTTTAAACCTCAAATGATAAACCCTGAACCATAAAACCTTAAAAAAATCTACACCCTAATCTTAATCTTAACTCTTACCCTAACCTAACCCTAAACCCTAAACCCAAAGTCAAAAAAGCCCCTAAGCTCAAAATACAGAAACCCAAACATTAAACAATAAACCAAAGATTTAAACCAAAAACCCTAAACCCAAAAACATAAAACCTAAAAAAAAAACTAAACCCTAACCCTAACCCTATCCCTAACATTACCCCTAATCCTAAACCTATCCTTAACCCTAACCCTAAACCCTAAGCCGTAAACCCTAAGTCCAAAATATGAAAACTCAAACATTAAACACTAAACCAGAGATTTTAAATATCAAATAATAAACAACAAACCCTAAAACCTAAAAAAAAAACTAAACCCTAACCCTAACCCTAACCTTAACCCTAACCCTAACCCTAACCCTAAACCATTAACTCAAAAACCCAAGCCCAAAATACCAATACCCAAACATTAAACACTAAGCCATTGATATTAAACCTCAAATCCTAATCCTTAAACCTAAAAACCTAAAAAAACAAAAACCCTAAATCGCAAGATAGTGATGCGATGAACACTGTGTTTTTGGATAGGGAGTTTGATTGAGAAGAAATTTATTCCCAAGGAATTTCTGTGTTGAATAAAGGAGAAATGATTATGTAAATGGATACTCCTCATCACGATCTACAGCATACTAAAAAGCCAGAGAATTCCACCGTCCCATTTGGTCAGAATCGAAAGGCGTTATTTAAAGGAATCGCGAGTGCATCTCCTGAGTCGCGCAATCAAAAGTCAAGTCAATCTCGTAATGATTCAACCACTGGGGTTTGTTCCCCTAACTATGATGTCCATCTCACTGAAATCTCAAGTGAAATGGATGGTGGAGTCGCCGGCGTGGAGAACTCCGGCGAAAATAGAACTTAAAATGTCAAAATCCATGGAAACTTGTCGAATAGGACTGATTCTCAGCCTAGAAACATCCATCTAACAGACTTCTCCAACCAGCTTAAGGGAGAAATCAATGCTAACAATAATTCAACAACTTCCACTGATTCTACGTCCAAAGTACCTCAGGGAAGACAAGAAAGGGAAGGAGAGACCTCTATTTCTGATCGAAGTGCTGAACAAAACACCAATGTAGAGGTTTCTCAACCAGATGGAACAACAACAAAGGGAGAAGGAAACAAAACCTATCCTGGGGAGAAATTCGAATGAGCAACAGGGCAATAACATGAACAACATGAGAATGCACACATAAGACTCATCAAATGAAACACAATTATCGAATTTTTCCTTTGGCATTACAGGTAACTCATCCTATCTAACTCCTACCTTTATTGCAGGTAATTCATAGACCACACTTATCCAAGACAACAAAGGTGAGGAATGTTTGAATATACAGCTACAAAGGCAAGATCAATCAAGTCTAAGACTTGAACACTCAGGCATGGAATTGCAGCAAAGGGGAAATGATCAAAGGAATGATGAAAGAGGCAAGCAAGCCTCAGAACAGGTTCAAGGGAATGAAGGAAAGCAAAAGGATCAACCTAAGAACATCCACAATCAAGGAGGAATAAACTCATCAAATCAAACCAATCGAGCAAGTATGGATTACCACATCAACTTCCCCAAAATATCCAACAACTACTCTAGGTATGAATCTAATTCCCAAACTGATAGAGCTAATAAGCTGGGTGATAATGTTGGTCAGGGCACTACTAGAAATCCTAACAGCCAACAGTAGGGTCAAGATTCTAAGAATGCTAAACAAGATAAAATCTCAAAACCAGCTCCCTATACTATTGTGCAATCATTTGCTGCAAGGTTGAGGTATAATCAGTCAAAAAATGAAATTCCTATTGTTTTCAATAATCCCATACATACTACTAGACAGGGGTTTCCTGCTGTGCTTCTAAATGAAGATGACCATTATATGAAATTGGCGGAGTGTTGTATATATACACTTGTGGGAAAGTTCACTAATATGATGCCTAAAATGGAACTCGTTATAAAGAGCTTCATCATCCAAACTCAGCTCACAGGGAGTGTGAAGATCACACACTTCAATTCTAAGCATGTGTATATTGACCTTCACAATGAGTTTGATTAAAAAACAGTTTGGACGAAACTAAGGATGAATATTGAAGGGAAATTGATGAGAATACAAGCCTGGACCCCTGACTTTACCTCTGAAGAAGAAACTCCCATTGTTCCCATTTGGGTGGCTGTCCCAGGTTTACCTTGTCACTGCTACAACAAGGTTTTGTTGACAACTATGCTAGAGTCAGTTGGAAAGGTGTTGTTTCTTGACTCACCATCCTCCCAAAGGACTAGAGGCAGCACATTAAGAGTTAAAATTCAGGTTTACCTTACCAAAGCAAGACCCACTCATGTTTGGATGGGATTCAAGAACTCAAACCCCAACAAAGGGAGATGGTTAAAAGTTGAATATGAAGGCATCCCAAATTATTGTATGTACTGTAAGCATCAGGGACATATGAAATATGAATGTACAATCAAGAGAAGGGAGGAGGATGTCAAAAAAAGGAAGGAATGGGAAGCTGAAAAAAAAGCTAAGAGAGAACAGGAACAGTGTAGCCACATAAACTCTCAGGTGCAGGACAAAATGAATACTGAGGTTGCTACAAAATCTCAAAATCATCAAAACACAAGTCAAAGAGGAGAAATCAGAAAGGATGATGGACACATTCAATCAAGGAACCAACTTGTAAGCCAACAACAGGGAAGAAACACCCTCACTCAAAAGGATCAAGATCAACAAGCAGAAGTCCATGATGAACAGTGGCAGACAAAAAAAAAGAGACAGCAGAAAAATCAAGATCAAATCAACTCCAAAGTTGTATGGAGACCTGTCTCACCTCAAATGCAAAGGAGCAATGACAGCCAGCAACAGGAATAGGCAGCAGCATGAATAACTAACATTCAAACTCAAAATACTTTTTCTAATCTTGAAATGCAGGAACAGCAAGAGACAGATCAAACAGGGGAGGAAGATACCAGGGAAATAGGAACTCAGTATGATCAACCAAAAAATGGGAATGGAATGAGACCAACTGTCATAAACAATCTCAACACACACAGGGAACAAAAACAACAAGCTGTTACAACCAACAAGCACAAGACCATAGGTATTGACTCAATGCTCCCAAGTCCCCATCACCCCAATATTATTAATGTTGATGATGGTTTTTCTGAAGAAGTTGTTGGAGGTATGGATGGGGGGTGTTTGGAGAAAGCCACTAACTTGCAGGAAGGGGTTACCAAAGGGGGGAGTTTGCCTCATGTTCTGCATGAGGGGTTGGATATTCACCCTAGTTCAGACCTTAGAGCCAATGATAATCCTATAAACAAGCAGCAACAAGGGGAACAACAAAAAATTCAACAACAGGTTCAGAACTGAGATAACAGGAAACAGAATTCTGAAAAAAATAAGGAAAAACAGCAACTTGAAAAAGAGAAAAATAAAAATAAACGGAAGCAGATTCATACTAGTACTCCGGAAAGCAATCCCAAGAGTAAAAACAAGCCTACCAAACAGAAAAGGGATGCGGCTAAAAGGAGACAAAGTAAGCAACATGACAGTGAAAGTGATCAGGAACAAGAAAGAGGGGAGGATCCATGCAACAAATTTTTTATGGTTAATGATAACCATGGATTGGATGTTCCCCGTCTACAGGCTTAATACATGACTCCACCAACAACTGAACCACCTGATAAGAGACAACAAATGTGTAAGGTCAATACAGTACCTCTTATAGATGAGTATGTTGTGGATAATTCTGAAGATGAACTGGATAGGGACAACCACTCTCTAGTGGATCCGGATGAGGATGATGAGACTAGTGAGGCTCTTATTAAAACCTTTAGTCCTCATAATGATCAGGCCCTTGAGGAGGAGATTCAACAGGTAACACAAAGTCAGTGCCTATCCCCAAGAGGGTTCCAATATGGCAAATTCAACTTCAAGAAACAAGATGTCAACACTATCACTGCTGGCAGAACTAACCCTAGGCTCTTCTCCTCTATATCTTACCAATGATTAGTACTGTCATATGGAATGTGAGAGGGATGAACACTCAAGGGGTGTTGGAGAGACTCAAGATGCTCAGGAAACTTCACGATTTACCTGTTATCACTATTTTGGAACCTTTCTCTGATAGTATGCATGTACAAAGCTTTAAGGTTCAATTAAACATGGAAAATGCTACTAGTAATTATAATGGTAAAATTTGGGTTTTTTGGAGCAGTGATATCGACTGTAATATTCTTGATGAAGATGAACAACAAATCACTTGTGAAATGAAACACAATGAGTTAAAGTTCCAATTTACTAGTACTTTTGTCCATACAAAATGCAAAGATCATCTCAGGAGACCTCTTCGGGATAAGATATTACAGCAAGCCACAGTGAATAACAAACGTTGGTGTGCTGTTGGAGACTTCAATGTTATAACTGCTGTGGAAGAAAAACTTGGAGGGGTGCCTTATAACATGAGGAAAAGCATGGATTTTATAGCTTTCATTGAAGCCTGTGGCCTTTTGGATATTGTCTTTAGAGGTCAGAAATTCACTTGGTCTAATAAATGGGGGTATTAATCACAGAATTTGGAAGAGTCTTGATAGGGCTTTGGTAAATGATGCATGGTTGGAAAAGATGCCTCAAACCACCATAACTCATTTGTCAGCTACTGGGTAAGATCATTGTCCTCTTCTCATGGAAATGGTTTCCACAAAAACTGACCACATCAAGTATGTCAGATTTCTCAACTGTTGGGTTGACAACCCTCACTTTATGGAATTGTGAAAACTTGCTGGGATAAGGCTGTGGAAGGTAATGGTATGTGGAAATTCCACCAGAAAATGAAAAGGTTGTCAAACACTCTTAGTGCTTGGTCAAGGAATGAATTTGGTGATATTTTTCAAAAGGTTAGGATGTATGAGGAACAAGTGCACAAAGCAGAAGAAAATTACATCATTGCCCAAAGTGAATCACACAGAAGTTCCCTTCATGAAATTAATGCTCAATACATCAAGTTTCTCAAGTTGGAGGACACTATTTTGAAACAGAAAATCCAGCTCCAGTGGTTCAAGGAAGGTGACACCAAATCCAAATACTTCCACTCTGCAATAAGGGGAAGGATAAGGAAGCTATTTGTTCACAAAATTGTCACTAAAAATGGGGATTGGATACAAGGTGAGGACAACATTGCACAGGCAGCTTGTGAGCACTTCAAAACAATCTTCACAGGTGAGGAAAATCGTATCAATGAGCACACCTTGGAATGCATTCCAAGGATGATCAGTCAGGACCAAAATACTCAGCTTACTAATATTCCCAGTATGGATGAGCTTAAAGAGGTGGTCTTTTCTATGAATTCTAACTCTGTAGCTGGCCCTGATGGTATGAATGGGTACTTCTTTAAGAAGTGTTGGCACATTATCAAGAATGATTTAATGGGAGTTGTTCAGGCTTTTTTAATGGCCAAATGATTCCTAGGTACTTCTCCCATTCTTGTATTGTGCTACTTCCTAAAGTGAGTAATCCTAACAAGCTTACTCAGTGTAGGCCTATAAGTCTGAGCAATTTCACTAGCAAGATTATATCTAAGCTAGTGAGCAACAGACTTAGTCCTATCCTCCCTTCCTTAATTTCTTCCAACCAATCAGGGTTTGTTAAAGGTAGAAGTATTTCTGAAAACATCATGTTAGCTCAAGAAATCATTCACCAAATAAAAAAACCCAATATTGGGAGCAATGTCATCATTAAATTAGACATGGCAAAAGCTTATGACAGGGTTTCATGGTCATATATTTGCCTGGTTCTAAGGAAAATGGGATTTACTTAGGTGTTCATTGATATGGTGTGGAGAATCATGACCAACAATTGGTACTCAATCATTGTCAATGGAAAGAGGTATGGCTTCTTTCACTCCACTCGAGGTCTCAAGCAAGGTGATCATCTTTCCCCTACCCTATTTATTTTAGGTGCAGAGGTACTATCAAGATCACTCAACAGGTTACACAATCATCCTGATTATCATGGGTTTTTCATGGAAATGAGGGGGCCTCAAGTGAATCATTTGAGATTTGCTGATGACATAATTATGTTCACCTCTGGAAGATGCAAAACTTTGAAACTTTTAATCGCAACTTTAAAGGAGTATGAAGATACTTCTGGGCAACTCATCAATGGAGACAAAAGTCACTTTATGCTACACTCTAATGCTTTCAATAGCACAAGAGATAGAATTAAGAGGCTTACACGTTTTAGACATAAGCAGGGTCCTATTACTTACCTAGGCTGCCCTTTATTTGTTGGCAGGCCTAGGAATATCTACTTCTCTGATCTTGTTAATAAGGTTGTTTGCAGGATTACAGGTTGGCAAACCAAACAACTCAGCTATGGTGGCAAGGCAGTACTTACAAAACATGTTCTACAGGCCCTCCCTATTCAACTTCTATCTGCAGTAACCCCCCAGTTACAGTACTCAAGCAAGTTCAAATGCTTATAGCTGACTTTTTCTAGGGATGGAAGAGTTATAGGAAGAGGTATCACTGGGCTTCATGGAAAAATCTAAGCTACCCCTATGATGAAGGGGGGTGGGAATGAGAAACTTACAAGATATTTGCATGGCTTTCCAATTCAAAAAGTGGTGGAATTTTAGAAATAAACAAACTATGTGGGGAGATTTTTTGAGAGCAAAATATTGCCAAAGATCCAACATTGTAAGCAAAAGATGGGACAATGGATACTCATTGACTTGGAAACATATGTTAATGAATAGACAACAAGTTGAGAAACATATCCATTGGAAACTTCAAACTGGAAACTGTTCCTTTTGGTGGGACAATTGGCTTGGCAATGGACCACTAGCACAATTCACCACCAACAGTAACAGATTCAACAATTCAACAGTGGCTGATTTCTGGGAGAAAGGGAAGTGGAGCTGGAGCAAGCTGATAGAGCAGGCACCAGCTAGTCAACTCTCCAACATTTTGGCTACAGAAATTTCTCCTTAGCAGCACCTTCCATAACAAGCAGTGTGGAAACTCAACACTCACGGAGGCTTTAGTTGCTCATCATCCTGGGAGGATTTCAGGGAAAAAAGAGCTAAAAATCATTTCAATTCTTCTTTATGGCATAAGAACATTCCATTTAAATCTTCTTTTTTATTATGGAGAACCCTTAGGGGAAACTCCCTACTAATGAAAAATTAGCTAACTTTGGCATTGAGCCATCACAGTGTGTTTGTTCTCTTGATAGAGCAGGTATGGACAACATAGAACACATCTTAAACACAGGAAATTTTGCAGCCAAAGTTTGGAGAAACTTTGCAGGCAGTGCAGGAATGCAGCCAGACCACTCGTCACTGCCGCTACTGATCCAACAATGGTGGACAGCCAAGCCAAAGAATGCAGCCCACAAAATGCTCTTGCAAGATACTCCAATATTCATTTGTTGGACCTTATGGAAGAACAGGTGTGCATGCAAATACGGGGACAAAACAACCAACATCAGAAGGGTGAAATACTCAGTCTACAAACACAATTATAAAATGCTGAACAATGCCTTTCCTCAAGTTAAATGTCTTGCCAAGTGGACAGATTTAATCCAAAAAAGTGAAAGGTGTGTTCACGATACCAAGGTGAACATGGTAACATGGATTAAACAACCAGATCAATGATTCAAGGTAAATACAGATGGTAGTGCACTCACTAACCGTGGTAAAATTGGAGCTGGAGGTATTCTGAGAGACAAAGATGGCAAACTGTTGATGGCCTTCACAACACCTCTGGGAGAAGGAACAAACAACAAAGCTGAAATCAAAGCAGCCATATTTGGTTTAACTTGGGCACTAGAGCTTGGTTACAGGAACATTTTGCTGGAGCTTGACTCTCATCTAGTGCTGCATTGGATCTTACAGAAAGCAGCCCCTCAATGGAGTATCATCACACAATTGGGAAGGCTGCAAAATCTCATCACTCAAACACAGAACTTCAAATGCTTACATGTATTCAGAGAAGCAAATTGGGTAGCAGATGCACTGTCAAAACACAGCCACAAGACATCCACTCCACAGGTATATTTAACAGCCAGCAAATGCCTAAGGAAGCAAGGGCCTACTATCATCTCGACTTACTCGAAATGCCTAGCTTTTGGAGGAAGAAGACAAAGAAAATTAAGGAACCTCCTTGATTTGAATATGTAAAGGGAGAGTCTCCCTTGTTTATGCTTCCTAGATACTTTGTACGGAGAGGAGTCCTCTCCTCAGGTTCTTAGTATTTTGGTTTCAACTTTTATTGTAAGGGGAGGAGTTGACTTCCTTTTTTGGAGAGTTGAATCTAACCCATCTTAGGTTCAGAGGTTAGGTTTATGTCCCCCTCCTTGTATTTTGTTTTTCCTTATCAATGCTAAGGCCTGGGGGAGTTGCTCAACCTCTACCCCTCCAAGGGTAATTAACCAAAAAAAAAAGCCCAAAATACCAAAACCCAAACATTAAACACTAAAGCTTAGATTTTAAACCGACAATCCTAAACCCCAAAACCTAAAACCTACAATAAAACACTAAACCCTAACACTAACCATATCCCTAACACTAACCCTAACTCTAACCTTATCTTTAACCAAAACCCTAAACCCTATGCCATAAACCAAAAGGCCAAAATACCAAAACCCTAACATTGAACACTAAACCATAGATATTAAAACTCAAAAAACAACCATAAAATCCTAAACCCTAAAAAACAACCTAAACTCTAACGCTAACCCTAACATTAACAGTAACTCTAACCCAACAATAAATCCTAAATCCCAAGCCCAAAATACCAAAATCCAAACATTAAAAAATAAACCATTAATATTAAACATGAAATGCTAAACCCTGAACCATAAAATCTAAATAAACATACACTCTAACCCTAATCCTATCCCTAACCCTAACCCTATACCCTAAACCCTAAACCCTAAACCCTAAGTAAAAAATACAAAAACCCAAACATTAAACAGTAAACCATAGATTTTAAACCTCAAATCCTAAACCACAAACCCTAAAACCTAAAAAACCTAAACCCTAACCCTATCCCTAACCTTATCCCTAACCCTAACCCTAAACCATTAACCCGAAACCCCAAGCCAAAATACAAAAATTAAACACGAAACCATAGATTTTAAATTTAAAATCCTTAACCCTAATAACTAAAAACCTAAAAAAAATCCTAAATCCTAACACTAACCCTATGCCTAACACGAACCTAACCCTAACCCTATCCTTAACCCTAACCTTAAACCCGAAACCCCTAACCCGAGGCAAAAATACCAAAACCTAACATTCAACACTAAACCATAGATATTAAAGCTCAAATCCTTAACCTCAAACCCTAAAACTTAAAAAAACAATCTAAACCCTAACCCTAACCCTACTATAAATCCTAAACCCCAAGCCCAAATACAAAAACCCTAACATTAAATATTAAACCATAGATGTTATAACTCAAATCTTTAACCCCAAACCCTAAAACCTAAAAAACAACCTAAATTCAAACCCTAATCCTAACATTAACCCTAACCCTAACCCTAACCCTAACCCTACTATAAACCTAAACCCAAAGCCCAAAATACCAAAATCCAAACATTAAATACTAAACCATAGATTTGAAACCTCAAGTGCTAAACCCTGAACCATAAAACCTGAAAAAAACCTACACCCTAATCCTAATCCTAACCCTAACCCTAACCTAACCCTAATCCTAAACCCAAAGTCAAAAAAAGCCCCTAAACCCAAAATACAGAAACCCAAATATTAAACACTAAACCATAGATTGTAAACAAAAAATCCTAAACCCCAAAACCTAAAACCTAAAAAAAAAACTAAACCCTAACCCTAACCCTATAACTAATATTAACCCTAACCATATCCATATCTTTAACCCTAAACCCAAAGCCCAAAATACCAAAACCCTAACATTAAACACTAAACCATAGATATTAAAACTCAAATAACCCTAAACCCTAAAACATAAAAAACAACCTAAAACCAAGCCCTAACCCTAACATTCACCCTAACACTAAACCTACCATAAACCCGAAACACCAAGCCCAAAATACCAAAACCCAAACATTAAACACTACACCATTGATAGTAAACATCAAATACTAAACCCTAAACTCAAAAACCTAAAATAGAAAAACCGTAACCCTAATCCTAATCTTAAACTTAACCCTAACCCTAGTCCTAAACCATTAATCCTAAACCCTAAGCGCAAAATACCAAAACTCAAACATTAAATACTAAACCATAGATTTTAAACCTCAAATGCTTAAAACTTGAACCATAAAACTTAAAGAAACTACACCCTAACCCTAATCCTAACACTAACCTTAACCCTAACCCTAAACCTAAACCTAACCCTAAACCCTAAATTCTAAACCCTAAGTCCAAACAAAACACCCTAAGTCCATACGAAAACCGAAACATTAAAAACTAAATAATACATTTTAAACCTCAAATCCTAAACCACAAACCCAAAAACCTAAAAAAAACTTAATCCCTAACTCTAACCCTAACCTTAAAGCTAACCCTAACCCTAAACCATTAACCCAAACCCCAAACCCAAAACACTAAAACCCAAATATTAAACACTAAACCATAGATTTTAAACCAAATATCCTACACCTAAAACCTAAAACCTAAAAAAAACTAAACCCTAACCCTAACCCTATACCTAACACGAACCCTAATCGTAACCCAATCCTTAACCCTAACCCTAAACCCTAAACCTTAAATCCAAAGCCCAAAATACCAAAAGCGAAATGTTAAACACTAAACTATAGATATTAAAACTCAAATCCTTAACCTCAAACCCTAAAACCTAAAAAACAACCTAAACCCAAACCCTAACCCTAACATTAAACCTAACACTAACACTACTATAAACCCTATATCCCAAGCCCAAAATACCAAAACCCCAACATTAAACACTAAATCATTGATATTAAACCTCAAATCCTAAACCCAAAACACAAAAATATAAAAACAAAACCCAAAACCCTACCCTAACGCTAACCCTAAACTTAACCCTAACCCTAACCCTAACCGTAAACCATAAACCAGAAACCCTAAGCCCAAAATGCCATAACCCAAACATTATATACTAAACCATAGTTTTAAACGTTAAATGATAAACCCTGAACCGTAAAACTAAGGAAAACTACACCCTAACCCCAATCCTAACCCTAACCCTAACCCTAAACCCTAAGTCCAAAAAAAAACCTTTGTCCGAAATAAGAGAACTCCGACATTAAAAACTAAACCATAGATTATAACCCTCAAATCCTAAACCACAAACCCTAAAACCTAAAAAAACCTAAACCCTAATCCAAACCTTAACCCTAACCCTAAACCTAAGCAATTAATCCAGAACCCCAATCCCAAAATACTAATAACCAAACATTAAAAGTAAACCATAGATTTTAAACCAAAAATCCAAAAGCCTAAAACAAAAAAAAAACATTTAACCATAACCCTAACTATATGCCTAACACGAACCCTATACTTCACCCTAACCTTAAAACCTAAGAAACAACCTAAACCCTAACCCTAACCCTACCATAAACCCTAAACCCCAAGCCCAAAATACCAAAACTCAATCATTAAACACTATACCATTAATATTATATGTCAAATCCTAAACCCTAAACCCAAAACCTAAAAGGATCCAAAAATGTAACTCTAACAGTAACGCTAAACCATATATCTGAAACCCTACGCCCCAAATTCCAAAACCCACACATTAAATAATAAACCATAAATTTTAAACCTCAAATGCTAAACCCTGAACCATAAAACCTTAAAATAAAACATACACCCTAACCCTAACCCTAACCCTAACCTTAAACCTAACCCTAACCCTAACCCTAAACCATTAACCTGAAACATTAAGGCCAAAATACCTAAACACAAAAATTAAACACTAAACCATAGATTTTAAACCAAAAATCCTAAACCCCAAAACCTAAAACCTAAAAAAAAAACTAACCCCTAACCCAATCCTTAACACGAACCCTAATGCTAACCCTATCATTAACCCTAACATTTAATTCTAAACACTAAACCATAGATATTACAACTCAAATCCTGAACCCCAAAACTACTAAAACCTAAAAGACANTCGGGTTCGAGCCCCACTAGGAGCAAGGAGTTGATGATTTAATCATCAATTAAAATCTATTCATTTAGAGTAAAATGGTCCTTTCACGTATTAATTAAAATAAATCAGATTTGTATTAACTTAATTAAATCCTATTTTGACTAAGTCTTGAATTAAGACTCCTAACACTATGCATACACTCTCCTAAAACGTCTATCACAACCTCTCCACGTTCAAAAGAGAAACTCTCTTGTTCTCTCTGCCAAATAAACGTGAGGATCATGAACTTGGAAAAAAATTCTTCACACTTGAAGAACACACGAAAAGTTTTAAGAAAAACAAGTTTATCAAAAACGTTAAGGAAAGGGAGATTTTCGTCGAGTTGGTGGTGGAACTTTAGGTGAGTTGGGGCGTGGTTTTGGAGACAAATTTGGGCAGCAGCTTCAAGTTTGAACAATGTAAAAAGGTATGGGTTTCTCTCCTCTAATTCTTTCTCCAAGAGTATTTCCCTTCGAACGATTCTCAAGGTCTTGAAAACTAAGGTTGTTTCCTTTGTATGTCCTTGTCCTTAGCTCCCAAATGAATTCGTAGGATGGGTATGTTGTGCTACTAGATTTAGGCACGATTAATGTGTTATATTAAATGTGAACATGTTTATGTGAGGGAAATTACGAAAACGATATTCAAAGTGTGACCGAAAAATTGGTGTGTGTGTATGCTCGTGGGCAGTGGCTTTGGCCACTATTTTGGGGTTGTATAATTCATGTATTTCTTGTGTATTTTATGTGTGCAAGGTGTGTACAATGTGATGTCCATTACCATGAAATATAGTGGATTGAAATAACCATCTTTTAGCCAACTAAACTTATGAAAAATACTCCTAAAAATGAGTTGAAGGAGGACTAACATTTTCCAGATTTTTGTACCCTTCAAGAATGTCAAATTCTGGGTTTTTAAAGTAAAATAAAATAAGTGAGGTCAATGGGAATTGAACCCAAGACCTCACATGTTAAAGAAGCTGAAAAAGAAAAAAAAACGTGAAGAGCTAAGGGGAATCGAACCCCTTAGCTACTTGTTTGCGAGACAAAGGAAAAGGGAAAGGGGGGCTAAGGGGATTCGATCCCAGCTACTGTTTCGCGAAAAAAGAGGGAAATGGGGCTGGGGGGAATCGAACTCGCGATCTGTGGGGAGAAGAAGGATAAAATTAATTAAACAAATAAATGGGAGGCGTGGGATTCGAACCCACGACCTCTAGGTATGCACGAAAGAAGAGAAAATAAGGAAAAAAAAACGCGAGGCGTGGGAATCGAACCCACAACCTCAAGGATGAAGGAAGAACAAATTAATTAAGAAATTAGAGAGGCTTGGGGGTTCGAACCCACCACCTCACAGCTCAGCGAAATTAAAATGTAAATAAGGAGGCTGTGGGGGTTCGAACCCACAACCTCCCTATTCAGCGAAATTAAAAAAAAATCAAAGAGGTTGTGGGGGTTTAACCCACAACCTCTTGGTTTGGGCAAAAATGAGCAATATTCTTAATGAAAAATAAAAAGAGGTTGTGGGGGTTCGAACCCACAACCCTTCGGCCAACTTAAGAGTAAAATTAAATAGAAAATTAATCCTTCGATGTTAATGTTGAGATTTAATTTAGAGTTTCTAATGTTATGAATATTAGAAATAAAATCAATGAAAAATATAAATGATATCCAAGTGATTCAAGATTTGGGTTCCCTTGCCCAAACTTCCGTATTGATACATAAGTCATACGTGAGTAAAATATCCAAGAATAATGCCATCTACTTAGATCAAAATCAAGATCTTGGCTATATACAAGATACATAAGTCTTGTACTACATAATCTTAGGAAAGTAAGAATCACTTAACGAACTATGAATGAAGCCCCATGGCTTGTGTATAGACACATAAGTCTAACATACGTTCAAAAATAAGTGAACCTAAGATGTATGTAATGAAATGATGAACCCTAGGAGGGTTAAGTATGAGTGTAAGATACACTAAGTGGCCAAGTGCATTGGCATATGATGAGATGAACTATGAAATGATGAAATGAACATTCACATAATAAGAGGTGAGTAACTATGAAAACAAAGTGCTAATGATGAAGAATGTGGTGACAACATGATATGAGGCTAATGTAAATGATGAGAGCAGTCTCAAATGAGCCTAAGTAAGTGTTACCAATACGTACTCACCAATGAGAGTGTAAGATAATGAAGAGACCAGTCTCTATGAACACTCTAATGAAAGTATTGAGCTTAACACACTTAATACTAATGATGAGATGAGAAATCATCTAATGAGCTATGCTGTCCTCATACTAGAAGCCAGCTTCCATGACGTATGAGATGAATGTAATGGAACTTTATACTGAGCACCGATAGGCTAGCTATGAGCGGTGATGCCTTCTTTCGGGAAGGGCGAAGGTTCACGTAACTCTCATGAGATGAGACTGTCCGGCTTGCCGGGTATGGGTCTCCATACATCTCCTAGTCTTGAACCTATACTGCCAATATAGGGATCTGGCGGGGTTAAATTCCCATGTACGCTAGCATGTTATTGGGTCACTTTGGCCGGTGATTTCACCTCTTTTCGGTGTGGGGGAGACACTGGATTTCATGATGCTCACATGATCTATGTCGGTTAAAGTTAAAGTTCCCAATGAATGAATGAGGCCAGCCTCAAATGAAGCACATAAGAAATGAATGATACCAAAGGTGTTAGGATAGGATAATCAAGAGGTGAGCTAGACTCAGGTAATGACATTAGGTTATTCTTGATCATTGCACAGCAAACCCGATGAAAGTCTTAAACTACACCTAGGTATAGCTGGTGTTCACACTGGCCTATGAATGAAATGAAATGAAGTACGTATGAATGAATGAAGCAGACTCTGTGTTTGCTAATGAAGACTCCCTAGTTGAGGTCCCATATGTTGAGCCCTCATTTTGGAAAGTCTTAATGTCAAGTCCATGATTCCAAGGTCTCATGGCATATGAATGAATGATATGAAAGAAGCTATGTGTTATATGTTATGTGCTATGATATGTGCTATATGAAGATGTTATGTGTGTGTGCAATACGATATTTTAATGATGCATGTTACTCTCATGGCATGACTTCCTAACCCAATTTGGAAAGTTCACTAACTTTCCTAATCTCAATTTGGCAAGTCCACTGACTTGACTTCCAAAAATCATGTTGTTAGGAAAGAGCTATTCTTTCTCATGCATGTCCGTGGTGTGTGCTTGCATATACCCATACTTAGTACAAGTGTGTACTAACCCTATACATCTATACTATTTTAGGTGCAGGCACAGGTGGGCGATAGAGCTACAGGATCATTCCTGTATCTCATTTGGCAGTCCACTAGCGTTTCATTCCTTTTTATTCAGACTTTGTATTGGTGCCATTTTGGCAAGTATACACTCAATACTTATTGATCTATTTCTTTCAGTTGATTATCTTTTAATGTTAGATGGTTGATGGTGAATAATTATGAAATGATAAGAATGTTTAACAAGTATGTTAAGGAAACAAAAAGTTTCAAAGTTTCCGCTAAAATTAACCTAGATGAAGTATGAATGACGTAAGTAGGCTTGTCTGCGACCTCTGAGAGGTCAACGACGCCGGTCTCGTCTGGGGTCTAGATTCCCGTCGTGACAAAGTTTGTATCAGAGAACTAGGTTAAATTCTGATAATAATAAGTTCACATCAACCACATTGAGTAGTTTCTAAGTCATGGTAGTGAAGTGCACCACTATCCTGGATTAGAGACTGGATGATGCGTAGGAAAACTTCCTTTTTTATGATCTTATCGTGCTTTTCCTAAAGTTTAATTTCTTGGTGTTATGAGCGTGTCTAACATCAATCTTTGTTGTTTTCAGAGAATGAACACTAGGAGAGCTATTGGTAAGAGGAGAGGAGGAGAAGCTGCTGAGCGCAACCGAGTTCCACCCCAGGCTCCAGCTGAAGGAGTGGCTATGCCAGTTAACCCAGCTGGGTTGACTGACGCTGAGGTGAGGGCATATCTGGCCCAGATGGCACAGGCCATTACTATGCAGGCCCAGGCTATGACTGCCCAGGTCAAACGGCAGGATGTTTAGAGGGAGAACCCACCGGTTCGTAGCATGGCTGACAGGCTGAGGGATTTCACGAGGATGAATCCTCCTATTTTCACAGGGTCTAGGACTGCAGAGGATCCCCAGGAGTTTGTGGATGAGGTGCATAAGATTCTGGTGGCTATGGGGGCCACTGATATTGAGAAGGCTGAGCTGGCTTCCTATCAGCTCAAGGATGTTGCACAGACTTGGTGCAAGATGTGGCAAGATAGCCGAGTTTTGGGTGGAGTGCCAGTCACTTGGGAGCTGTTCAAGAACATTTCTGGAGAGATTCTTCCCCAGGAGATGAGGGAGCCAAGGTTGAGGAGTTCATCAACCTTAAACAAGGCTCTATGACAGTCAGGGAGTATTCCCTGAAGTTTGTTAAGCTATCAAGGTATGTTACTTTCCTAGTATTTAATAGCAAGAATGAGGAGAATACTGAGCTTTGTTGAAATCATCCAGGTATGCTACTTCCCTGGTTTCTAACAGCAGGGATGAGATGAGCAGGTTTCACAGGAATCAATGGAGACCTGGAGGAGGAGTGTCGATCTGCGATGCTCCATGATAATATGGATCTTTCCAGGTTGATGGTGCATGTCCAGCAGGTATAGGACAGCCGCAGAAAGAGAGGTGTTCGTGATGCTAGGAGGCCTAGGCCTCAAGATCAGGCAGGTCCCAGCCATGGAGGCCACAGAAACAACTTTGGCGTCCGTGAGCAGCCAAGGTTCAAGAAGGGGTAACAGAGTTCTGGGAATCCTAATCCTCAGAGGAGTGCTACACCTAGAGGAGGCAGACCTGAGCCCAAGAAGGGCAATGGAGGTGAGATGCAGCGTCCTAAGAAGAATTGTGCTAAGTGTGGCCGAGCTCACAGTGGAGAGTGCAGACAGGGCACTAATGCCTGCTTCGGTTGTGGTAAGAGTGGACACATGGTCAGAGACTGTCCACAGAACAGAGGTCAGGCTGGAGGTAATGCTCAGCCTAGGCCTAATCCACAGGGTGCAGCAGCAGCCGAGCCTCCTAAGAGGAACAGGTTCTATGCCCTGAAGGGCAGGGAGGAGCAGGAGAAGTCCGCTGATGTGGTCACAGGTATGCTGCAAGTATTCTCAACTTCTGTTTATGCTTTACTTGATCCAGGGTCTACGCTTTCCTTTGTAACTCCTTGCTTGCTCTTACTTTTGAGATATTGCCTGAAGTTCTGCATGATCCTATAGTGGTTAGTACACCTTTAGGAGAGAATGTAAGAACTGATAGAGTATACAAGGATTGCCCAATAGTTGTGAGTGGTAAGACTATGTGTGCAAACTTGGTTGAGTTACCCATGCATGATTTTGATGTTATTCTTGGCATGGACTGGCTTCACAGTTGTTATGCTTGCTTGGACTGTCGTAGTAGAGTGGTGAGATTTCGTTTCCCTAATGAAGAGGAGCTAGTCTGGGAGGGGTACAACTCGAGTCGTCCTAACCTCTTGATTTCGAACCTTAAGGCCAATAAAATGATGTCCAAGGGGTTATTGTGTCATCTTGTGAGTGTTAATGATTTAGATCATGACATTCCTTCCATAGACTCAGTGCCTGTAGTGAATGAGTTCCTAGATGTGTTTCCTGATGATTTGCCTGGAGTCCCTCCCCTTCGAGAGATTGACTTTGGTATCGACTTAGAACCCGATACTAAACCAATTTCAATTCCTCCTTACAGAATGGCTCCAGCTGAACTCAAAGAGTTGAAGCTGCAGTTAAAAGATCTCACTGACAAGGGTTTCATTCAGCCGAGCATATCCCCTTGGGGCGCTCCAGTGTTGTTTGTGAAAAAGAAAGATGGAACCCTTAGAATGTGTATCGATTATCGGCAGCTCAACAAAGTCACTATAAAGAATAAGTATCCACTCCCAGAATAGATGATTTGTTCGATCAGCTCCAAGGGTCTAGTTTCTTCTCTAAGATTGATCTTCGTTCAGGGTATCATCAGCTTAGGGTTAGGGATGGAGATATCCCAAAGACAGCCTTTCGTACCCGCTATGGTCACTATGAGTTTCTAGTCATGTCATTTGGTCTCACGAATGCACCTGCTGCATTTATGGATCTCATGAACAGGGTCTTCCGTGAATACCTTGACTCTTTCGTCATAGTATTCATTGATGACATTCTCATCTACTCTAAGACCAAGGAAGAGCATGAACAACATTTGAGACTAACCTTGCAGGTACTTAGACAACATCAGTTGTATGCCAAATTCAGCAAATGTGAATTCTGGCTGAGATCAGTGACCTTCCTGGGTCATGTTGTGTCCGATCAGGGCGTGGAGGTGGATCCCAGGAAGACTGAGGCTGTGAAGAACTGGCCAAAGCCTCTTACTCCCACTGACATCCGTAGCTTTTTGGGATTGGCTGGTTACTACCGCAGGTTTGTGGAGGGCTTTTCTTCCATTGCTGCCCCATTGACAGCTTTGACTAAGAAGAAAGCCAAGTTTGAATGGACGGAGACTTGTGAGAAGAGTTTCCAGGAGCTCAAGGACAGACTCACTTCAGCCCCGGTGCTTACTTTGCCTAAGTGTGGTGAGAATTACACTGTTTACTGTGATGCATCTAGGGTTGGTTTGGGTTGTGTTCTTATGCAGGTTGGTAAGGTGATAGCCTATGCGTCCAGACAGCTCAAGGTTCATGAGAAGAATTATCCCACTCATGACCTGGAGTTGGCAGCTGTGGTGTTTGCACTGAAGCTGTGGAGGCACTACTTGTATGGAGTGCATGTGGATGTATTCACAGACCACAAGAGTCTCCAGTACGTGTTCACACAGAGGGAGTTGAATCTACGTCAGCGGAGATGGTTGGAGCTGTTGAAGGATTATGACATGAATGTGCACTACCATCCAGGTAAGGCTAATGTTGTAGCTGATGCTTTGAGCAGGATGAGCATGGGAAGTACACCCACGTTGAGGATGAGAAGAAGGAGCTGGTGAAAGATGTACACAGACTGGCCAGACTGGGTGTGCGATTGGTTGACTCTACTAGTGGGGATGTTTCAGTTCATCCTAGTTCTGAATCATCCTTGGTAGTTGAAGTCAAGCAGGGTCAGCATCTAGATCCTGTGTTGATGGAGCTGAAGGACTCAGTGCTGATGAAGATGAATGAGTCTTTCGCTTTGGGAGGTGATGGCATACTTAGGTATCAGGACAGGCTTGTGTACCAGATGTGGATGATTTGCGGACCAGGATTGTTGCAGAGGCCCATGGTTCCAGATATTCCATACATCCAGGTTCCACCAAGATGTATCATGATCTTAAGCAGATTTATTGGTGGGATGGCATGAAGAAGGACATTGCAGAATATGTGGCCAAGTGTCCTAATTGTCAGCAGGTTAAGGCAGAGCATCTTAAGCCTGGTGGTCTGACTCAGATTATTGAGGTTCCGACTTGGAAGTGGGAGGCCATTAATATGGACTTCGTGGTTGGTCTTCCGAGGACTAGGAGGCAGCATGACTCCATATGGGTTATTGTGGACAGATTGACTAAGTCTGCCCACTTTATCCCTGTGAAGTCTACTTACAGAGCCGAGGATTATGCGAGACTCTACATTGATGAGATTGTGAGATGGCATGGGATTCCTTGTCTATTATTTCAGATAGAGGAGCTCAGTTTACTTCACATTTCTGGAGATCTTTCCAGAAGAGCTTGGGCACGCAGGTAAAGCTTAGCACTGCCTTTCATCCTCAGACAGATGGGCAGGCAGAGCGCACTATTCAGACATTGGAGGACATGTTGAGAGCGTGTGTGATTGACTTCAGAGGTAACTGGGATGACCATCTGCCTTTGATAGAGTTCTCGTATAATAATAGCTATCACTCCAGCATTGGGATGGCACCGTTTGAGTCACTGTATGGTAGGAGGTATAGATCTCCAGTTGGGTGGTTCGAGGTTGGAGAGTCATCCATTTTGGGTCCAGAGATCATTCATGAGGCCTTAGAGAAGGTCAGAGTGATTAGGGACAGGTTGGCTACTGCATACAGTCGGCAGAAGTCATATGCAGATAACAGAAAATGGCCCTTAGAGTTTGATGTTGGTGACCAGGTTTACTTGAAGATATCACCTATTAAACCTCAAATTCTACACCCTAAACCAAAAAATCTAAAAGAACCCAAAACCCTAACCCTAACACTAACCCTAACCTTAACCTTAACCTTAAACCTAACTCTAAACCATAAACCCAAAACCCTAAGCCCAAAATACCAAAATCCAAACATTAAATACTAAATAATAGTTTTTAAACCTCAAATGCTAAACCCTGAACCATGTTAAAAAAAAAACACCCTAATCCTAAACCATAAGTCAAAAAAAAAAAAAAAATAAGTCCTGTAACAACCCTAAAAATGAATAGGATAAAGACTTAGGGTGTCAAGAATGCTTGCGATTAAACCAAGGTTCACACGGATTGATACGCGTAGAACCAGACCTCAGAACCCTTACTACGACCAAGTCAACTAACTTGGGGAGTTTGTTGAGCTTGGAAAGGTTGGAACCAACCATGTGAGTCTCTCGAAAACAAAGATTTAATCGAAGGAGTCGTTACCGGACTTAAAAGAAGAAATTTTAAGTTTTGAGGTTCCAGGGGTAAAATGGTCTTTTCTAGGCCAAGGGTAATATTGTAATTACCCTGAGGAATTAATAAATTAATTAATTAATTTAATTAAAAGAGCAATTCGGATTGGGGTGACTCGGAGTGACCCATTTCACAAATAGGGTGCCATTAGGGTTCGAGCCCCACTAGGAGCAAGGAGTTGATGATTTAATCATCAATTAAAATCTATTCATTAAGGGTAAAATGGTCCTTTCACGTATTAATTAAAATAAATCAGATTTGTATTAACTTAATTAAATCCTATTTTGACCAAGTCTTGAATTAAGACTCTTAAAACTATGCATACACTCTCCTAAAACGTCTAACACAACCTCTCCACATTCAAAAGAGAAACTCTCTTGTTCTCTCTGCCAAATAAACGTGAGGAACAGGAACTTGGAAAAAAATTCTTCACACTGTAAGAACACACGAAAAGTTTTAAGAAAAACAAGTTTATCAAAAACGTTAAGGAAAGGGAGATTTTCGTCGAGTTGGTGGTGGAACTTTAGGTGAGTTGAGGCGTGGTTTTGGAGAAAAATTTGGGCAGCAGCTTCAAGTTTGAACAACGTCAAAAGGTATGGGTTTCTCTCCTGGAATTCTTTCTCCAAGAGTACTTCCCTTCGAACGATTCTCAAGGTCTTGAAAACTAAGGTTGTTCTCTTTGTATGTCCTTGTCCTTAGCTCCCAAACGAATTCGTAGGATGGGTATGTTGTGCTGCTAGATTTAGGCATGATTGATGTGTTATATTAAATGTGAACATGTTTATGTGAGGGAAATTACAAAACGATATTCAAGTGTGACCGAAAGTAGGTGTGTGTGTGTGCTCGTGGGCAGTGGCTTTGGCCACTGTTTTGGGGTTGTATAATTCATGTATTTCTTGTGTATTTTATGTGTGCAAGGTGTGTACAATGTGATGTTCATTACCACGAAATATAGTAGATTGAAATAACCATCTTTTAGCCAACTAAACTTATGAAAAATACTCCTAAAAATGAGTTGAAGGAGGACTAACATTTTCCAGATTTTTGTACCCTTCAAGAATGTCAAATTCTGGGTTTTTAAAGTAAAATAAAATAAGTGAGGTCAATGGGAATTGAACCCAAGACCTCACATGTTAAAGAAGCTAAAAAGGAAAGAAAAAAAAAACGTGAAGAGCTAAGGGGAATCGAACCCCTTAGCTACTTGTTTGCGAGACAAAGGAAAAGGGAAAGGGGTCTAAGGGGATTTGATCCCAGCTACTGTTTCGCAAAAAAAGAGGGAAATGGGGCTGGGGGGAATCGAACTCGCGATCTGTGGGGAGAAGAAGGAGAAAATTAATTAAACAAATAAATGGGAGGCGTGGGATTCGAACCCACGACCTCCAGGTACGCGCGAAAGAAGAGAAAATAAGGAAAAAGAAAACGCGAGGCGTGGGAATCGAACCCACGACCTCAAGGATGAAGGAAGAAGCAAAATTAATTAAGAAATTAGAGAGGCTGTGGGGGTTCGAACCCACCACCTCACAGTCTCACCGAAATTAAAATGTAAATAAGGCGGATGTGGGAGTTCGAACCCACAACCTCCCTATTCCAGCGAGAATTAAAGGAAAAATGAAAGAGGCTGTGGGGGTTTGAACCCACAACCTCTTGGTTTGGGCAAAAATGAGCAATGTATTCTTAATGAAAAATAAAAAGAGGTTGTGGGGGTTCGAACCCACAACCCTTCGGCCAACTTGAGAGTAAAATTAAATAGAAAAATTAATCCTTCGATGTTAATGTTGAGATTTAATTTAGAGTTTCTAATGTTATGAATATTACAAATAAAATCAATGAAAAATATAAATGATATCCAATTGATTCAAGATTTGGGTTCCCTTGCCCAAACTTCCGTATTGATACATAAGTCATACGTGAGTAAAATATCCAAGAATAATGCCATCTACTTAGATCAAAATCAAGATCTTGGCTTATATACAAGATACATAAGTCTTGTACTACATAATTTTAGGAAAGTAAGAATCACTTAACGAACTATGAATGAAGCCCCATGGCTTGTGTGTATAGACACATAAGTCTAACATACGTTCAAAAATAAGTGAACCTAAGATGTATGTAATGGAATGATGAACCCTAGGAGGGTTAAGTATGAGTGTAAGATACACTAAGTGGCCAAGTGCATTGGCATATGATGAGATGAACTATGAAATGATGAAATTAACATTCACATAATAAGGGGTGACTAACTATGAAAAGCAAAGATGCTAATGATGAAGAATGTGGTGACAACATGATATGAGGCTAATGTAAATGATAAGTGCAATCTCAAATGAGCCTAAGTAAATGTTACCATACGTACTCACCAATGAGAGTGTATGATAATTAAGAGACCAGTCTTTATGAACACTATAATGAAAGTATTGAGCTTAACACACTTAATACTTATGATGAGATGAGAAATCATCTAATGAGCTATAATGTCCTCATACTAGAAGCCAACTTCCATGACGTATGAGATGAATGTAATGGAACTTTATACTGAGCACCGATAGACTAGCTATGAGCGGTGTTGCCTTCTTTCGGGAAGGGCGAAGGTTCACGTAACTCTCATGAGATGAGACTGTCCGGCTTGCCGGGTATGGGTCTCCATACATCTCCTTGTCTTTGAATCTATACTGCCAATATAGGGATCTGGCGGGGTTAAATTCCCATGTACGCTAGCATGTTATTGGGTCACTTTGGCCGGTGATTTCACCTCTTTTCTATGTGGGGGAGACACTGGATTTCATGATGCTCATATGATCTATGTCGGTTAAAGTTAAAGTACCCAATGAATGAATGAGGCCAGCCTCAAATGAAGTACATAAAGAAATGAATGATACCGAAGGTGTTGGGATAGGATAATCAAGAGCTGAGCTAGACTCAGGTAATAACATTAGGTTATTCCTGATCATTGCATAGCAAACTCGATGAAAGTCTTAAACTACATCCTAGGTATAGCTGGTGTTCACACTGGCCTATGAATGAAATGAAATGAAGTACGTACGAATGAATGAAGCAGACTCTGTGTTTTCTAATGAAGACTCCCTAATTGAGGTCCCATATGTTGAGCCCTCATTTTGGAAAGTCTTAATGTCAAGTCCATGATTCCAAGGTCTCATGGTATATGAATGAATGATATGAAAGAAGCTATGTGTTATATGTTATGTGCTATGATATGTGCTATATGAAGATGTCATGTGTTGTGTGCAATACGATATTTATAATGATGCATGTTACTCTCATGGATTGACCTTTCTAACCCAATTTGGAAAGTTCACTAACTTTCCTAATCTCAATTTTGCAAGTCCACTGACTTGACTTCCAAATCATGTCGTTAGGAAAGAGCTATTTTTCTCATGCATGTCCTTGGTGTGTGCTTGCATATACCCATACTTAGTACAATTGTACTAACCCTATACATCTATACTATTTTGGTGCAGCAGGTGGGCGATAGAGCTACAGGATCATTGTTGCAGCTATCCGGTCGTCAGCATTCATCCGGAGTTGGTAGGTCCTCATGCTTTCGAGGATGCTACTGTTTTTACATTCTAGCTAGTTTTAGAGTTGAGCTAGTGGAGCATGTTCCACTAGCGTTTCTTTCCTATTTTTATTCAGACTTTGTATTGGTGCCATTTTGGCAATTATACACTCAATACTTATTGATCTATTTCTTTCAGTTGATTATCTTTAATGTTAGATGGTTGATGGTGAATAATTATGAAATGATAAGAATGTTTAACAAGTATGTTAAGGAAACAAAAAGTTTCAAAGTTTCCCTAAATTAACCTAGATGAATATGAATGACGTAAGTAGGCTTGTCTGCGACGTCTGAGAGGTCAACGACGCCGTTCTCGTCTGGGGTCTAGATTCCAGTCGTGACAGTATGACAACCATGCAAAAATATGCATTTAAAAGGGACATTTTCCTTGATATCATACTTCATGCCATTTTGAGTAAATCATCATAAAACCTTTATACAAAAGCATTTATATCATTCACATACTTCATAGATTCATAATCAAAGGCCAAACATTTCATAAGATCACATATAGAATTTATGACATTTTCAAGTCACATTACAGTGTACTAGTTTTCCCTTAACAGTGAACTATATCCTCTTTTGTTCATTAACCTCCCAAGTAACCCTGTAGTGATACTTGGTGCAATGCATCACCTTAAGGTCACAAAGGAAACATACATACACTTACACAAGCCAACACATATTACCATATAAGTATAAACCATTACTAGACACATTCAAGTCAACAATTTAGGACATTACAGTAAGCTACATCAACTTGCACATACTTTTACTTCTTTCCATATTCATCATTATAAGATATTGTTCATGACCCCAATCTTAGTCTACTAGTGCAATGTACATGTGAAGCCCCATAACCTCACACATACTTTATAAACTCTTCATGAGACCATAAACCTTAACATACAATTCATACATCCTCATAACAAGTAAAGAGAACTTCATTCATGTCAATGCAAGACCTTCAACATATAGTCATTTAGACCAACATAGTGCATATAAGGATAGATCACATCATATAGATTCATACCATGCACATCTTCATAACAAGTAGACAACTTCTAAAATATCATGCATAAAGACATATCCATAATCATACACATTAGGTCACCTTCCTAGGACATTCTAAGGAGCTACTTGTGCAATGTCTACATGTGTTCATTACTTTCACCTACACTAAGAAACCTCCCTTAAGTAATCCTAGTTAGGATCCTCGTTCTTTACTTCCATTGTCCATTTTATTTTAGGGAAACTATAGCCTTAACTGACACTAAGACCATGGGTCATAATCATGGAATTTGGTGTTCTATAGCCTTACACCAATGGAAGGTGTCCCTACAAAGCAAAGGTAGAACATTAACATACATCCTAGCATCCTAAGTGAATTCACTTTTCTAGATCCTATGTGGCAAGCATAGTTTGTGGAACTAAGAGATAGGTAGTTCCCTCTACATGCCATTGGACAATTGGGGCCTCATCATGAGTAAACATGGGTGAACCCTTCCTCAAAGGGAAGTCAACACCTCATGTGGGTCCATATGTGAGTATTCCTCTAAGGGAATTCAACACTCTATAATGGACAAATGGTGAATCTTCCTCAAAGGAAAGTTAACACCTCTCAATGTCAAGTTCATTCGGTTCTAAGCTAAGTTCCCTTTATTGAAAAGCCTTTAATTAATTTTTTTATAATACATAGGTTTGAGATATTCATTCCTCATATGCTTATAGCATATTCAAGCACCTATTCTAGTTATAGAGTATTCTTGGGCACCCCTCTAAAGGACCCTCGATTTACTAGATCATCTTCATGTGTGTTTGTGTGCATATATGTGAGAAAACCTTTCACATAACACATAAATATCACACATTCCCATATATCAATGCATAAGTCTATAGGTATAACTATATGAGAATACTTTCATATAAACCCACAAAGACTCTATGCACATTCATACTTCATCATACACAAAAGCTTAACATGCAAAGTTATAGACACTAGAGAATATGAGAACAACCTTTCATTAGACACTATGATTTTGTACTACTTGTAAGCATGCATGAAGTGTGAGAGTGTGTACATTGGTCAACATGATCATATAATGGATATCAACAACTCATTGAGGCATCCACCCTATTAGACCACATTACTTTTTCAAGTATAAACCACACAACACAATTTAGCATAGGATACAAGACAATCTTCATATTATACTTTAAGGCTCCTATCATTAGCTATTCACACATTCACATAGGGGTACATGGGTAGGGATCATCAATCTTTAACACCTCATTAATGGCAGCACCTACACATGATATTACATAACCCTTTACATGCTCATAACAATAGTAACATAACCTAGATTAACAACTCAAGTAGAAGATTAGGCACAAGTTACACATAAAGAGATCATCATAACCACTAATTCATATAATCTTCAATTGGCCTTCAAGGCCATGGTCAACACATATATAGTGATATAAAGTAAACTCCACCACCATAAGTGGACCATACCACACAATGCCATACAAGGCTTCATCAACATTACTATAGAGAAATAGAGAAGTAGAAGAATTATGCAATTCTTACCCATATTTTAGCCTTTGGTAATTATAAGACCTTGAAAATAGCTTAAGTGCTTTAGAGTCTAACATGTTGGTATTAGTGTTCTAAGGTCCTAAATATGTTTAATATGTGGTATATAGGAAGTAGCTAAAGTATTAGGGGTGTTGGAAGTCAAACGTCAAGGGATGACTAAGACGTTTGACGACTAAGTCTCCTAAATGTCTAAAATGTGGTTCTATGTGTTTATGTGTGTTTATTGGTGTTTTAAGGTTCTAAATAGAGTTATTATATCATGTATAGGCAGTGGTTAAAGTTTCGTGAAGTTTGGAGTTCAAACGACCAAGAACGTCCAAGGCATTCGAAAGATGTGCCTTGAGTCGACCTTGTACGTCTAGGCGAGTTTCGTCGAGTTTTATGTGTTCGTTTTGGTTCAAATTCATGTGAGAGGTGTTAAACTCATATATGGTCATTTTTAGGTTGGAAAAGTCCTGGAAATTATCCCCAAGGACCATCAAAGGGTCCTTGAGGAAAGGACCCAAAATCTGTTGGCAGACTGTCCCAGACAGCCTTTGCGACGGAGCTTGCGACGGATTGTCATGGCTGTGACGCCCCGTCACAAGGGTTACGTCGTGGGGGACTTGTCCAAGGGTGTAGGGGGGGCCCTTGGAAATCCATAGGAGCTGGAGATGGAGGTCCATGACGGACCGTTTCACCCGTGACGGTCCGTCACAGACAGGTCGTCACAAGAGGTCTCCTGCGCAGATTTTTCTGCCAAGTTAGGGGTGAACTTGTAAATTCACCCCATGACTAAATAAGAGTGTGGACGGTTTATTAAGGGATATTTGGGTATTTTAAAGTAGTATATAAGTGTTTAACACTTAGAATAATTCATTCTTCAAAAATCAAAACCCCAAAGTCCCTTAGAAAACCCAAAGACTCCATTGAAGTCCAACTTGAAGGATCAGCTTGGTGTGGCGTTTTGAAGTAGAATTCTTCATCAAAGTGAAGGATTATCATCCTTAAGGTATGGATTTGATCCTTGAAACTCGTTTCATCAAGGAGCCAACTTTCAAAGATGTTTTCAAAGCTTTCTAAAGAGATTTGTCCTATTTCGGGATTTCTACCATGGGTTCTTGCATAAATGATTTCTAAACATTGAATTATGATCTAATTGATATTGTATTGATTATTTCAACATAAATTACCTATGAACCCATGTGAATTGATGAACCCTAGTTTTGACTACTTATTGGGTTACTTGATATTAAGCTTATGTTGATGAATTGTTGTGTAGTTTCTTATGGGCTTTCTAATGATATAAGAATTGTGTTCAATTGATATGTAATTGATATTATATTGTTAAACCTAGATTGAATTGATGTAGATTCATTGAGTTTTATGGTTATTACTTTGAATTATTGTTCATGGCCATGGGTAAGGGCCTTGTGATGTTCAATTGGTTGATTTGGCATTGAATTGAGGTGTGGATATGGGGATGAAGGTATGCTGCCCCGTTTTCTTTAATTTGATATTAATTATACTTTGATTCTATTATGATTGGTATGGTCCACTTATGGTGGCGGTGTTATGTGTTTAGTTTGCAATTGATGTGGCCTTGTCTGCATTACTTGAAGTATATGATGATTATGTGATGTATGATAATGTCTATCTATATGTGAAAGTATATGTGTTCTTATATGAAGTGATGTTAGGTTATAAGATATTATTCCTAAATACTTCTACAATGACTTATATTGTATGTTAAAGTGAAATATGTGGTGTCTTGTTTAGGTAGACTTATGTCCCTTGCTTGATGCTTTTATGAATATTATTATGTGATGATTTGACTTAGTTTGTTAAGAGTCTTGAATAATATAAGTGAGACCTTGATGATAAGAAGGTCAATGTTATGTGGAACCTTGTTCTTAGTGGCGAGGTTATGAATTCTGAAGTAGTTAGCCGTAATGGTAACCTTCATATGACGAGTGATGGACTTAGGGATGGTTGGCTGGAACGGCATCATATCATACCTTAGGAAAGTCGCTATGAGCTTCTTGTCGCTAAAGTGAGATATGCCCTAGTGGAACTTGCTTTGGTAGGGTGAATGTAAAGGAGGTCGTGAACTAGATAAGGACCTATTTATGTGAACCTTGATGTGAACTAATCTATGAGAACTAAGGCTAGCACCGAGTGAGTATGAGTAAGGGGGAAGTGGATTCAGTTAAAGAAAGAGATTGAATGCTTCGTACACTCTTCATATTCCTTAACCATGTGCCTACATGGGATGTGTCCAAGTTCTACCATTGGCAAGTAGAACAACCTCATCGAAGTAGGATAGAACTTCGGATTCCATGTCTTGCTACCATGGTCTATGTCGGTTATTGCCTATTCTCATCATGTGGAATACCTTTTAGCATTAGATAAGTTTATGAGGTTTAGGTGGTGGTATGGGACGCTATCTAGACATTGCACAATAGACTTTGAAGGTGTTATGTGGAGTTCCTAGGTCTTGTCCAAAGACCATTATGTGATCCATTATGTGAGTGTCTTATGTGATGATTTATGTGAGTGTCTTATATGATGTATGAGTCTTAATGAACTAATGAATTAATGAACTATGTTAGTAACTATGTAAATGGTTGAGTACCTAATCTAAGTGACTTAAGCATTCCTTAGCTAAAGTATGAGGAGGACATGAAAGGATGGTCTCTTCATGTCTTATCTTTGGAAGTCTTGAGGATGACTCTAGTTAGGGAAGTTGGTTAATCTTGTTGACATGATCTAAACCTTAGGAAGTCTTAAGGACTATTTAGGTAATCTTGGAGAGGTCATTGCACTATGGACATATCTTCTTGATTTACTTAAGTAGGTCTTTTGATAGGCTTTGGAAGGAGAATGTCTTCTAATCTAAGTGTTGGTGTGTTTAGTGAGAATGATTCTATTTAAGGTAGTCTATAGGATCTCTTGTGTGTGTGTGAAAGGGATTGTATGGGCGGTCGCTCCACACTTACTCAAGTGAGACTTAGAGTCACCTTAGGTAGAAGAATCTTACATAGATGTTTATGGTTGTTTTCTAAGTATGTATGTGACTCATCGTAGGTAATCTTAAGGGTCGTTTAGGCACATCTAGAGAGGGTGTATGGGCGGTCTCTCTTTGTGTGACTTAAGTGAATCTTAGGATGACTTTAAGTGAGGGAATTACATGCTAGGAAGACTTAGGAATAAGGGTGAAGTGATTCACTGTAACAGTGAATTAATTCACTGTACAGTGAATGTAGCTCACTGTAAAGTGAGTCTTTTAAGATGCTATCTTTGGTTTAATGTTATCTTATGTGTTTCTTAATTAATAAATGATGTTCTTATGTTTAAACTATGATTTCTAAATGAAAAGATGCATATTTCCAATAAAGTCCGTTTTCATAATTTTTATGCATATAGCCATACTTAGTACATGTGGTTGTACTAATTCCATGCTTTATTTTCTATCTATAGTCCTTGGTAGGTAAGGAGCTTTTGGAGAAGAAGACTTGGGCATTAGAAGAATCGTCCGAGTAGAAGAGTTCAAGTATGTCCTCATTGTTTCGAGGGCATATATGTCGTTTTATGTTTCTTTTATGAATATTGTAATAAGACTATGTTAGTTCTATTTTTCGTATTAAAGTACTCTTGTGTCGTAAGTTGATGAGATTGAGACTTAGTATTTCTATATGAAAGAGTTTTAAAGACTATTTTATGTTTTAGTGAAAAGTTTTAATTCCGCACTACTTTTCATTATGTATATGCGATGAATGATATGAATGAGGCTTGTCTTAGAACTCTGAGAGTTCGACGACGCCGGTCGCAATCCAAGATTGCACCCTATCTTCTAGGGTATGGTCTCGGGTTGTGACAAAGTTGGTATCAGAGCATAGGTTGGTGAAAGTAGTATTAGGTATCAAAAAGTCTCATCAAGTCACGTCTAGTAGAGTCTTGACCATCGGTGTGAGTCGCGACACATCTATGGGCGAGAGGCTATAGGACGATAGAGTTTCCCTTCTTTTCTATTCCTATATCGTGCGGTAGAGTAAATTTTATGATTATCCTTCTTATTAGTTTCCTTGTGTTTACTAGGAGGATGGCCGCTAGAAGGATGGAAGAAGAGAGGGTGAATGAGGAAGTTTTTCCCCAAGTTGAGCAAGTTGAGCAAGGTTCTCAAGTGCCTCCCCAAGGTGATCATGTTCCTAATGTGGATGGAGGTAATGAGGTACCGGAGTTGTCTAATAGGGTGATTGGAGAAGCTTTGAGGGCTTTGGCTCAAGCCGTAACTACTCAAATCAATTTGAGTATGGTGCCTAGGGTGATGGAGAGCACTATGACTTCTAGGTTGAGAGACTTTGTGAGGATGAATCCTCCAATATTTCTTGGCTCTAAGGTGAATGAGGATCCCCAAGAATTTCTTGATGGTGTGTACAAAGTGTTGAGTGCTATGGGGTTACATCTAGGGAGAAGGCGGAGTTGGCTTCTTATCAATTGAGAGATGTGTCTCAAATTTGGTATACTCAATGGAAGGACAATAGGCCGGAAGATTCGGGTCCTATTGAGTGGGAAGAGTTTAAGGGAGCTTTTCTTGGCAAGTACTTTCCCCGAGAGAGAAGAGAAGTCAAGGTGGAGGAGTTTATTAATCTCAAGCAAGGCAACATGAGTGTTGAGGAGTACTCTTTGAAATTCTCGACATTGTCTAGGTATGCTCCTTCTCTTGTGTCCAATCCAAGAGATGAAATGAGTCGCTTTTGTACCGGAGTAGCCGATTTGGTGAAGGAAGAATGTCGTACCGCTATGCTTCATGATAATATGACCTTATCTAGACTCATGGTGTATGCACAATCTATTGAGGAGTCTAAACTTAGAAGGATGGCTAGAAGTTTGAAAAGGGGTGTTGCTAGTGATCAAGAGCAACCTAGGTTCAAAAAGAGGATTCAAACTCAAGATGGACCTAGAGTTCCTAAGAAGAAGTTTGAGAAAGGAGGTGGTTCTAAGGATAGCAAGCCTACTTGTGCAAATTGTGGCAAGAAACACTATGGTGAGTGTTTATTGGGTACCGGTAGTTGCTTTGGTTGTGGAAAGGATGGGCACAAAGTGAGAGATTGTCCAAACATTGCTTCTAGGAAGGAGGGCAAGAGAGTTGAGCCTAGTGTTCCAAAGGATGATGCTCCAACTAAGAGGCGTTTCTATGCACTCCGAACTAGAATTGAGAAGTCGGGTGATGGTGATGATGATGTTGGTAAGTTCTTGTTTCTCTTTTGATAGTATGAGTTCCTTCTAAGTGGGGGAGTATGTTTTGTAGATGGGATAGAAGTTCTTGAATTGTTGCATGTGCATGATGTTTAGGAGTTTTGTTGAAATTGAATTTCATTTACTTCTTGCATTGTGTGTTTAGGAAGCTTTGAGCATGTAGTATGATGTGTTTACATGATGTTATCTTGCATTCTAGCATGTCTATATAAAGAATTGCCTAAAGATTGCATTTTTGGGAAAAGATGCTAAAATCACTGCTTCTTAGTGAACTGCTCACTGTAATTTTTTTGAGAAAATGACTAAGTGATTCTTTGGTCTAAAATTCTTGTTATGTGGTTAGAACTGATGTATATGAGTATGATGTTGAATATAAAATGAGTTTTTGCTATTTGGATGGAAGCATGTGAGTTTTGTAGCATAACGAGTTATAGAATTGTCTTCTAGTTTCTTGTTGTGTTGTGAATCTCTTGATTATGTGAAATTGATGATTTCTTCTTAATATGTGTTATATGGCTTGGTTATGTGCTTCTATTGAATCTCTAATCTTGGAAGTGTTCGGAGAGTGGCAAGTGTCATTCGAGGACGAATGTTGTCCAAGTGGGGAGATTGTAAGACCTTGAAAATAGCTTAAGTGCTCTAGAGTCTAACATGTTGGTATTAGTGTTCTAAGGTCCTAAATATGTTTAATATGTGGTATATAGGCAGTAGCTAAAGTATTAGGGGTGTTGGAAGTCAAACGTCAAGGGATGACTAAGACGTTTGACGACTAAGTCTCCTAAATGTCTAAAATGTGGTTCTATGTGTTTATGTGTGTTTATGGTGTTTTAAGGTTCTAAATAGAGTTATTATATCATGTATAGGCAGTGGTTAAAGTTTCGTGAAGTTTGGAGTTCAAACGACCAAGAACGTCCAAGGCATTAGAAAGATGTGCCTTGAGTCGACCTTGTACGTCTAGGCGAGTTTGGTCGAGTTTTATGTGTTCGTTTTGGTTGAAATTCATGTGAGAGGTGTTAAAAACGGCTAATCCTAACCCTAACCCAAAAACCTATAAAAAAAAACTAACCCCT
>JAJJBR010002850.1:0-40928 GCA_022817965.1 Solanum lycopersicoides | reverse complement strand
AAAATCTATCGTGTTGTGTTTAATGTTTAGGTTTTCATATTTTAGACTTAGGGTAAGGTTTTAGGGTATAGGTTAGGATTAGGGTTAGGGTGTAGTTTTTTTTTGGTTTTATGGTTCAGGGTATAACATTTGAGTTTAAAATCTATGGTTTAGTATTTAATGTTTGGGTTTCGGTATTTTCAGCTTTTATTTTTTTGTTTAATTACCCTTGGAGGGGTAGGGGCTGAGCAACACCCTCATGCCTTAGCATTGATAAAGGAAAAAACAAAATACAAGGAGGGGGACATAAACCTAACCTCCGAACCTAAGATGGGTTAGAGTCAACTCTCCCAAAAAAGAAGTCAACTCCTCCCCTTACAATAAACGATGAAACCAAAATACTAAGAACCTATGGAGAGGACTCCTCTCCGTACATAGTATCTAGGAAGTATAAACAAGGGAGACTCTCCCTTTACATATTCAAAAAAACTATAAAACTATACTAACCTATTCAAAGAAGCTATAATTTTAAATTATAGCTAAGTTGAAAAGGTGAAATAATGATCTAGGAGGTTCCTTAATTTTTTTGGTCTTCTTCATCCTAAAGATAGGCATTTCCAGTAAGTCGAGACGATAGTAGGCCCTTGCTTCCTTAGGCATTTGCTGGCTGTTGAAATATACATGTGGAGTGGCTGTCTTTTGGCTGTGTTTTGATAGTGCATCTGCTACCCAATTTGCTTCTCTGAATATATGTAAGCATTTGACGTTCTGTGCTTGAGTGATGAGATTTTGCAGCCTTCCCAATTGTGTGATGATACTCCATTGAGGGGCTGCTTTCTGTAAGATCCAATGCACCACTAGCTGAGAGTCAAGCTCCAGCAAAATGTTCCGGTAACCATGCTCTAGTGCCCAAGTTAAACCAAATATTGCTGCTTCGATTTCAGCTTTGTTGTTTGTTCCTTCTCCGAGAGGTGTTGTGAAGGCCATCAACAGTTTGTCTTCTTTGTCTCTCAGAATACTCCAGCTCTAATTTTATCGGCGCTAGTGAGTGCACTACCATCTGTATTTACCTTGATCCATTGATCTGGTGGTTTAATCCATGTTACCATGTTCACCTTGTTGTCGTTAACAAACCTTTCACTTTTTTGGATTAAATCTGTCCACTTGGCAGGCCATTTAACTTGAGGAAAGGCAATGTTCAACATTTTATAATTGTCTTTGTAGACTGCGTATTTCACCCTTCTGATGTTGGTTGTTTTGCCCCCGTATTTGCATGCACACCTGTTCTTCCATAAGTTCCAACAATGAATATTGGTGTGGCTTGCAAGAGCATCCTGTGGGCTGCATTCTTTGGCTTGGCTGTCCACCATTGTTGGATCAGTAGCTGCAGTGATGAGTGGTCTGGCTGCATTCCTGCACTGCCTGCAAAGCTGCTCCAAACATTGGCTGCAAAATTTCCTGTGTTGAAGATGTGTTCTATGCTGTCCATACATGCTCTATCAAGACAACAAACACTATGTGATGGCTCAATGCCAAAGTTAGCTAATTTTTCATTAGTAGGGAGTTTACCCCTAAGGGTTCTCCATAGTAAAAAAGAAGATTTAAATAAAATGTTCTTATGCCATAAACAAGAATTGAAATGATTTTTAGCTCTTTTTTCCTGATATCCTCCCAGGCTGATGAGCAACTAAAGCCTCCATGAGTGTTGAGTTTCCACACTGCTTGGTCTGGAAGGTGCTGCTGATGAGAAATCTCTGTAGCCAAAATGTTGGAGAGTTGACTAGCTGGTGCCTGCTCTATCAGCTTGCTCCAGCTCCACTTCTCTTCCTCCCAAAAATCAGCCACTGTGGAATCGTTGAATCTGTTACTGTTGGTGGTGAATTATGCTAGTGGTCCATGGCCAAGCCAATTGTCTCACCAAAAGGAACAATTTCCAGCTTGAAGTTTCCAATGGATATGTTGCTCAACTTGTTGTCTATTCATTAACATATGTTTCCAAGTCAATGAGTCTCCATTGTCCCATTTTTTGCTTACAATGTTGGATCTTTGGCAATATTTTCTCTCAAAAAATCTCCCCACAGTGTTTGTTTAGTTCTAAAATTCCACCACTTTTTGAATTGGAAAGCCATGCAAATATCTTGTAAGTTTCTCATTCCCATCCCCCCTTCATCATAGGGGTAGCTGAGGTTTTTTCATGAAGCCCACTGATACCTCTTCCTATCACTCTTCCATCCCTAGAAAAAGTCAGCTATAAGCATTTGAACTTGCTTGACACTGTAACTGGGGGGTTACTGCATATAGAATGTGAATAGGGAGGGCCTGTAGAACATGCTTTGTAAGCACTTCCTTGCCACCATAGCTGAGTTGTTTGGTTTGCCAACCTGTAATCCTGCAAACAACCTTATTAACAAGATCAGAGAAGTAGATATTCCTAGGCCTGCCAACAAATAAAGGGCAACCTAGATAAGTAATAGGACCCTGCTTTTGCTTAAAACCTGTAAGCCTCTTAATTCTATCTCTTGTGCTATTTAAAGCATTAGAGTGTAGCATAAAGTGTCTTTTGTCTCCATTGATGAGTTGCCCAAAAGTATCTTCATACTCCTTTAAAGTTGCAATTAAAAGTTTCAAAGTTTTGCATCTTCCAGAGGTGAACAGAATTATGTCATCAGCAAAACTCAAATGATTCACTTGAGGCCCCCTCATTTCCATGAAAAAACCATGATAATCAGGATGATTGTGTAACCTGTTGAGTGATCTTGATAGTACCTCTGCAACTAAAATAAATAGGGCAGGGGAAAGAGGATCGCCTTGCTTGACACCTCTAGTGGAGTGAAAGAACCCATACCTCTTACCATTGACAATGATTGAGTACCAATTGTTGGCCATGATTCTCCACACCATATCAATGAACACCTCAGCAAATCCCATTTTCCTTAGAACCAGGCAAATATATGACCATGAAACCCTGTCATAAGCTTTTGCCTTGTCTAATTTAATGATGACATTGCTCCAAATTGGGTTTTTTGATTTGGTGAATGACTTCCTGAGCTAACATGATGTTTTCAGAAATACTTCTACCTTTAACAAACCATGATTGGTTGGATGAAATTAAGGAAGGGAGGATAGGACTAAGTATGTTGCTCACCAGTTTAGATATAATCTTCCTAGTGAAATTGCTTAGACTTATAGGCCTAAACTCAGTAAGCTTGTTAGGATTACTCACTTTAGGAAGTAGCACAATACAAGAATGGGAGAAGTACTTAGGAATCATTTGGCCATTGAAAAAAGCCCGAACAACTCCCATTAAGTCATTCTTGATAATGTGCCAACACTTCTAAAAGAAGTACACATTCATACCATCAGGGCCAGCTACACATTTAGAATTCATAGAAAAGACCACTTCTTTAAGCTCATCCCTACTGGGAATACTAGTAAGCTGCGTATTTTGGTCCTGAATGATCATCCTTGGAATGCATTCCAAGGTGTGCTCATTGATACTAATTTTCCTCACCTGTAAAATTGTTTTGAAGTGCTCACAAGCTGCCTGTGCAATGTTGTCCTCACCTTGTATCCAATCCCCATTTTCAGTGACAATTTTGTGAACAAATAGCTTCCTTCTCCTTCCCCTTATTACAGAGTGGAAAATTTGGAGTTGGTGTCACCTTCATTGAACCATTGGAGCTGGGTTTTCTGTTTCAAAATATTGTCCTCCAACGTGAGAAACTTCATGTATTGAGCATTAATTTAATGAAGGGCTCTTCTGTGTGATTCACTTTGGGCAATGATATAATTTTCTTCTGCTTTGTGCACTTGATCCTCATACATCCTAACCTTTTGAAAAATATCACCAAATTCATTCCTTGACCAAGCACTAAGAGTGTTTGACAGCCTTTTCATTTTATGGTGGAATTTCCACATACCATTACCTTCCACAACCCTATCCCAACAAGTTTTCAAAATTCCCATGAACTGAGGGTTGTCAACCCAACAGTTGAGAAATCTGAACTACTTGATGTGGTCAGTTTCTGTGGAAACCATTTCCATGAGAAGAGGACAATGATCTGACCCAGTAGATGACAAATGTGTTATGGTGGTTTGAGGCATCTTTTCCAACCATGCATCATTTACCAAAGCCCTATCAATCCTCTTCCAAATTCTGTGATTAATACCCCTTTTATTAGACCAAGTGAATTTGTGACCACTGAAGCCAATATCCAAAAGGCCACAGGCTTCAATGACAGCTATAAAATCCATGCTTTTCCTCATGTTATAAGGCAACCCCCCCAAGTTTTTCTTCCACAACAGTTATAACATTAAATCTCCAACAGCACACCAAGGTTTGGTATTCACTGTGGCTTGTTGTAACATCTTATCCCAAAGATGTTTCCTGAGATGATCTTTGCATTTTGCAAAGACAAAAGTACTAGTTAATTGGTACTGTAACTCATTGTGTTTCATTTCAAAGTGATTTGCTGTTCATCTTCATCAAGAATATTACAGTCAATATCACTGCTCCAAAAACCTAAATTTTACCATTACAATTACTAGTAGCTTTTTCCATGTTTAATTGAACCTTAAAGCTTTGTACATGCACACTATCAGAGAAAGGTTCCAAAATAGTGATAAAAGATAAATGGTGAAGTTACCTGAGCATCTTGAGTCTCTCCAACACCCCTTGAGTGTTGATCCCTCTCACATTCCATATGATAGTATTAATCATTGGGAAGATCTAGAGGAAAAGAGCCTAGTGTTAGGTCTGCCAGCAGTGACAGTGTTGACATCTTGTTTCTTGAAGTTGAATTTGCCATGTTGGAACCCTCTTGGGGATAGGCACTGACTTTGTGTTACCTGTTGAATCTCTTCCTCAAGGGCCTGATCATTATGAGGACAAAAGGCTTTAATAAGAGCCTCACTAGTCTCATCATCCTCATCCGGATCCTCTAGAGAGTGGTTGTCCCTATCCAGTTCATCTTCAAAATTATCCACAACATACTCATCTATAAGAGGTACTGTATTGACCTTACACATTTGTTGTCTCTTATCAGGTGGTTCAGTTGTTGGTGGAGTCATGTATTGAGCCTGTAGAGGGGGAATATCGAATCCATGGTTATCATTAACAATAAAAAGTTTGTTGCATGGATCCTCCCCTCTTTCCTGTTCTTGATCACTGTCACTGTCATGTTGCTTACTTTGTCTCCTTTTAGCCGCATCCCTTTTCTGTTTGCTAGGCTTGTTTTTACTCTTGGGATTGCTTTTCGGAGTACTAGTATCAATATGCTTCCCTTTATTTTTATTTTTCTCTTTTTCAAGTTGCTGTTTTTCCGTATTTTTTTCAGAATTTTGTTTCCTGTTATCTCTGTTCTGAACCTGTTGTAGAATTTGTTGTTTTTCCCCTTGTTGCTGCCTGTTTCTAGGATTATCATTGGCTCTAATGTCTGAACTAGGGTCAATATCCAACCCCTCATGCAGAACATGAGGCAAACTCCCCCCTTTGGTAACCCCTTCCTACAAGTTAGTGGCTTTCTCCTGACACCCCCCATCCATACCTCCAACAACTTCTTCAGAAAAACCATCATCAACATTAATAATATTGGGGTGATGGGGACTTGGGAGCATTGAGTCAATACCTGTGGTCTTGTGCTTGTTGGATGTAACAGCTTGTTGTTTTTGTTCCATGTGTGTGTTGAAACTGTTTATGACAGTTGGTCTCTTTGCATTCCCATTGTTTGGTTGATCATACAGAGTTGCTATTTCCCTGGTATCTTCCTCCCCTGTTTGATCTGTCTCTTGTATTTCCTGCATTTCAAGATTAGAAAAAGTATTTTGAGTTTGAATGTTAGTTATACCTGCTGCTGCCTGTTCCTGTTGCTGGCTGTCATTGCTCCTTTGCATTTGAGGTGAGGCAGGTCTCCATACAGCTTGGGAGTTGATTTGATCTTGATTTTTCTGCTGTCTCTTTTTTTGTGTTTGCCACTGTTCATCATGGACTTCTGCTTGTTGATCTTGATACTTTTGAGTGAGGGTGTTTCTTCCCTATTTTGGCTTACAGGTTGGTCCCTTGATTGAATGTGTCCATCATCCTTTCTAAGTTCTCCTCTTTGACTTGTGTTTTGATGATTTTGAGATTTTGTTGCAACCTCAGTATTCATTTTGTCCTGCACCTGAGAGTTTATGTGGCTACCCTATTCCTGTTCTCCCTTAGCTTTTTTTTTCAGCTTCCATTCCTTCCTTTTTTTGACATCCTCCTCCCTTCTCTTGATTGTACATTCATATTCCATATGTCCCTGATGCTTACAGTACATACAATAATTTGGGATGACTTCATATTCAACTTTTAACCATCTCCCTTTGTTAGGGTTTGAGTTCTTGAATCCCATTCAAACATGAGTGGGTCTTGCTTTGGTAAGGCCAACATGAATTTTAACTCTTAGTGTGCTGCCTCTAGTCCTTTGGGAGGATAGTGAGTCAAGAAAAAACACCTTCCCAACTACTCTAGCATAGTTGTCAACAAAACCTTGTTGTAGCAGTTCCAAGGTAAACCTGGGACAGCTACCCAAATGGGAACAATGGGAGTTTCTTCTTCAGGGGTAAAGTCAGTGGTCCAGTCTTGTATTCTCATCAATTGCCCTTCAATATTCATCCTTAGTTTCGTCCAAACTGTTTGGTAATCAAACTCATTGTCCAGGTCAATATACACATGCTTAGAATTGAAGTGTGTGATCTTCATACTCCCTGTGAGCTGAGTATGGAGGATGAAGCTCTTTCTAACGAGTTCCATTTTAGGCATTGTATTAGTGAACTTGCCCACAAGTGTATATTTACAACACTCCGCCAATTTCACACAATAGTCATCTTCATCTAGAAGCACAACATGAAATGTCACGACTGGAATCTCGACCCCGGACGAGACCGCGTCGTTGACCTCTCAGAGGTCGCAGACAAGCCTACTAACGTCATTCTTACTTTACATAGGTTAATTTTAGCGGAAAATTTGAAAAACTTTGTTTCTAAACATTACTTACTAAACATTTCTAATACATTCGTAATTCGTTCAACATCAACAATCTAGTCATTAAGAGATAATCAAATGAAAGAAATAGTTCAATAACATAATTGTATAATTGCCAAAATGGCACCCATACATAGTCCGAATAGAATAAGAAAGAAACGCTAGTGGAACATGCTCCACTAGCTCAACTCCTAAACTAAGCTAGAACATAAACAGTAGCATCCTCGAAAGCATGAGGACCTACCAAATACTGGATGAATGCTGGACGTCCAGATAACTGCAGCGATGATCCTGTAGCTCTACCGTCCACCTGTGCCTGCACCTAAAATAGTAGAGTTTGTATAGGGTTAGTACACACTTGTACTAAGTATGGGTATATACAAGCACACACCAAGGACATGCATGAGAAAGAATAGCTCTTTCCTAACAACATATTTTTGGAATTCAAGTCAGTGGACTTGCCAAATTGAGATTAGGAAAGTTTCCAAATTTGGATTAGGAAAGTAAGTGAGCTTTCCGAATTTGGATTAGGAAAGTGATACCATGAGAATAACATACATCATCATACTTTTCACATTTGCACACAGCACATAACATTTACACATAGCACATTTCATATAGCATACAGTACATTTTACATGTAGCACATAACTTCTTTCATATCATTTATTCATATGCCATGAGACCTTGGAATCATGGACTTGACATTAAGACATCCCAGAAATGAGGGCTCAACATATGGGACCTCAACTAGGGAGTCTTCATTAGCAAACACAGAGTATGCTTCATTCATTCATACGTACTTCATTTCATTTCGTTCATAGTCCAGTGTAACCACCGGTTATACCTAGGATGTAGTTTAAGACTTTCATTAGGTTCATTGTGCAATGACCAAGAATGACCTAATGTCATTACTTGAATCTAATTCACCTTTTGATTATCCTATCCTAACACCTTTGATATTCATTCATTTCAGTATGTGCATCATTTGAGGCTGGCCTCATTCATTCATTGGGAACTTTAACTTTAACTGACATAGATCATGTGAGCGTCATGAAATCCAGTGTCTCCCCCATACCGAAAAGAGGTGGAATCACCGGCCAAAGTGACCCAATAACATGCTAGCGTACATGGGAATTTAACCCCGCCAGATCTCTATATTGGCAGTATAGGTTCGAAGACTAGGAGATATAAGGAGACCCATACCCGGCAAGCCGGACAGTCTCATCTCATGAGAGTTACGTGAACCTCCGCCCTTCCCAAAATAAGGCATCACCGCTCATAGCTAGTCTATCGGTGCTCAGTATAAAGTTCCATTTCATTCATCTCATACGTCATGGAAGCTGACTTCTAGTATGAGGACATCATAGCTCATTAGATGATTTTTCATCTCATTATTCGTATTGAGTGTGTTAAGCTCAATACTCTCATTAGAGTGTGCATAGAGACTGGTCTCTTCATTATATTACACTCTCATAGGTGAGTACGTATTGGTAACATTTACTTAGGCTCATTTGAGATTGCTCTCATCATTTACATTAGCCTCATATCATGTTGTCACCACATTCATTAACATTAGCACATTTGCTCTTCATAATTACTCACCCCTTTTTACGTGAATGTTCACTTCATCATATGCCAATGCACTTGGCCATTTAGTGTGTTTCACACTTTTACTTAACCCTTCTAGGGTTTCATCATTTCATTTTTCATTTCGTCATTTCTTTGTTCATTTCATCATATCATTGTTCATTTCATCATTTCATTGTTCATTTCATCATATACCAATGCACTTGTCCATTTAGTGTATTTACACTCATACTTAACCCTTCAAGGGTTTCATCATTTCACTACATACATCTTAGAATCACTTACTTTTAAACGTATGTTAGACTTATGTGTCCATACATACAAGCCATGAGGCTTCATTCATATATCGTCTAAGTGATTCATATCTTCCTAAGATTATGTGATACAAGACTTATGCATCTTGTATGTATGCCAAGATCTCGATTTCGATCTAAGTAGGTGGCATTATTCTTGAACATTTAATTCACGTATGACTTATGTATCAATACGGAATTTGGGCAAGGGAACCCTATTTCAAATACCTTGGACAACACTTAATATTATTTTAAACTTGATAATTGCATTTTTCAGATTTGGGAGACCCTAGTTCGATTCCCATCAACCCCATAACATTTCCTTTCTTTTTTCTCCTCTCCTTTTCCGTTTAAGTCAAGGAGGTTGTGGGTTCAATCCCCCACAAGCTCATTATTTTTATTTTAATTTATCTCTTAACGTTCTCACCTACCCAAGAGGTTGTGGGTTCAATCCCCACTCTCCACATTTATTTTCTCCTTTATTTTTCTCCTAACTCCCTCATCCATTCAAGAGGTTGTGGGTTCAATCCCACTCTCCACATTTATTTTTCTCCTTTATTTTTCTCCTAACTCCCTCATCCATTCAAGAGGTTGGGGGTTCAATCCCCACTCTCCACATTTATTTTTTCTTGCATTTTTCTCACGAAATTTTTATGAAATTTTCATTTAGTGAGGTCATGGGTTCAATCCCCAATGACCTCAAATTTAAAAAAAAAATTTAAACGAAGCTCATTTTCTTAATAATTGACCGAGACTACAATTTCCAGCAGGCTGGAAATTTAGTCTCTTCCAATCCATTTTTGTCTTAATCTTTTGTTGATTTTTTTTGTAGCTTTCATGTAATGATGTCTTGGATTCAACCCTTACTGATTTCACTTATTTTACATTCATTTTTGATTGCATTTTGTACCACTTTGTTTGGCTGAACCCAACCTATCAAATGCTGGAAATTTGTTCACTATTTTCAGCTTCTTTTTATCATCATTCATACGTTAATTCTTCAGGCATTTCGTGGATCATTTGGTGCATCTTTAAGTGTAATCTTTTTATGATTATATTCAGCCAAGAATTACCATTACATCCAGCAACATTACACCACTTTTACACCTTATGATTTACACAAACATTCGCACATAAAAAATCAACCATAAAAACATATCATTTTTTCACATACTTTCGGTTGACATAACTTAACATGCTTACAATTCTAAACACATAATCATGAACACATTATCATGAACATCATTCTTCATACTTAAAATACCAGCAAACATACCCAACCTACGATTCATTGGGAGCTAGTGACAGGGACATGCAACGGGAACAATCCTAGTTTTCGGATTAGAATTTACTGAATCTTAAGGGGTCTCTTGGGAAAGGGACCAAGAGAGAATAAAACCCACACCTTTATTTTTCTTGTTCAACCACGAAATTGCTGCCCAAAATCCTCTCCAAAATCAGTCCAAGTTCAACACTTCAACACCAATTGACGGAAGACTCCTCCCCTTTGCTTAAAGTGATGGATTTACGTTGTTTTCTTAGATTTTTGGTGTGAGTTCTTCAAGTTTGAAGAACCTCAATATATTTTCTGTTTTTGAACTTGTTTAGGCAGAGAGAAAATGTGAGAATGAATGGTTAAACGTGAGAGAGAGAGAGAGTGAGAGAGAGTGGCTTAAAATTAGGAGTTTTAGTTTGGGAATTAGTCAAACTAGGACTCTTTGTTAAACCTTTAAATAAAAAATCTGATTTTTCTTTTTCTTAAATAAGCTAATATTTATTAATTAATTAAATTAAATTATCTATTTAAATAAAAACAAGTTAAATCATTGCTTCCACCTAGGTTCGAACCCGGGTGGAGCAAGACTCCACTCCTAGAGCTCAAATTCGGCTCTCTCTCCCAAAATTGCCCCTCCATCTTATTAAATAATTAATTATATATATATTTAGGGTAATTACGATACTACCTTTAGCCTGGTAAAAGACCATTTTACCCCTAGACCCTCAAAACTTAAAATTCCTTCTTTTTAAGTCCGGTAAAAACTCCTTCGATTAAATCTTTGTTTTTGAGAGCCTTACTTGGTTGGTCCCAACCTTTCCAAGCTCAATTAACTCCCCAAGTTAGTTGGCTTGGTTGTAGCAAGGGTTCCGAGGTCTGGTTCTACGCGCATCAATCCGTGTGAACCCTGGTCTAATCATAGGCATTCTTGACACACTAAGAATTTCTTGTATTATCGATTTTCAGGGTTGTTACATTATCCCCCCCTTAGGAACATTCGTCCCCGAATGACAGTACTAACTATCTAGCGTAATGCCAATCAGATCATAACATAGTTACTATACACAATCAAGCAATAGGAACAAAGAATGGTGAGATAAGGAAACTTAGACTTAAGAGTAGGAAGTCTAACCTCAAGGGCTGAATAGATGAGGGTAGCGGGATCTCATGTCGGCCTCGGCCTCCCACGTAGCACCCTCAACAAGATAATTCCTCCACAATACCTTCACTGTGGCAATCTCCTTGTATACTCTATCAGCTCTTACATTTCCTCCCGTTCGGACTGTAAAGTCTTATGAACTTCAGGGAGTAATCCCTGACTGATATTGAGCCCTACTTAAGGTTGATGAATTCCTCAACCTTAGTCTCCTTCATTTATCTAGGAAAGAAATGCTCTAGAGTAGCCATCTTGAAAAGATTCCAAGTAATAGGACCTCCTCCTAAGGCCTTGCTATCCTGTCACACCTTATACCAGGATTGAGCTACATCCTTTAGCTGGTAGGATGTCAACTCAGACTTCTTAACATCAATTAAACCCAACAGCCTGAGCTTGTAAAGTGCTAGCTTGGGCCATTTATACCAACGTTGTTCTTACTTCATCCTCTGTCAGCCCATCTGGGTTAACAGGCATGTCTATTCCAACAGCTGGATCCTGGGGGAAAACTTGGATTACCCCAGCAGCTGCTCCTCCAATATCTCCGCCTGCTTTTCTCCTTGTATTCATCTTTCGGAAACTTCAAGAGTTGATGTTAGACACGCTCATAACACCAAGAAAATCATACATTAAGAAAGCACGATAAGATCAGAAGAAGGGAAACTTTCCTACGCATCATGCAGTCTCTAATTCAGGATAGTGGTGCACTTCACTACCATGACTTAGAAACTACTCAATGTGGTTGATGTGAACTTATTATCCTCGGAAGTAAACCTAGTGCTCTGATACCAACTTTGTCACGACTGGAATCTAGACCCCAGACGAGACCGGCGTCGTTGACCTCTCAAAGGTCGCAGACAAGCCTACTTACGTCATTCTTACTTTACATAGGTTAATTTTAGCGGAAAATTTGAAAAACTTTGTTTCTAAACATTACTTACTAAACATTTATAATACATTCGTAATTCGTTCAACATCAACCATCTAGTCATTAAGAGATAATCAAATGAAAGAAATAGTTCAATAACATAATTGTATAATTGCCAAAATGGCACCCATACATAGTCCGAATAGAATAAGAAAGAAACGCTAGTGGAACATGCTCCACTAGCTCAACTCCTAAACTAAGCTAGAACATAAACAGTAGCATCCTCGAAAGCATGAGGACCTACCAAAAACCGGATGAATGCTGGACGTCCGGATAACTGCAGCGATGATCCTGTAGCTCTACCGTCCACCTGTGCCTGCACCTAAAATAGTAGAGTTTGTATAGGGTTAGTACACACTTGTACTAAGTATGGGTATATGCAAGCACACACCAAGGACATGCATGAGAAAGAATAGCTCTTTCCTAACAACATGATTTTTGGAAGTCAAGTCAGTGGACTTGCCAAATTGAGATTAGGAAAGTTTCCAAATTTGGATTAGGAAACTAAGTGAGCTTTCCAAATTTGGATTAGGAAAGTGATACCATGAGAATAACATACATCATCATACTTTTCACATTTGCACACAGCACATAACATTTACACATAGCACATTTCATATAGCATACAGTACATTTTACATGTAGCACATAACTTCTTTCATATCATTTATTCATATGCCATGAGACCTTGGAATCATGGACTTGACATTAAGACATCCCAGAAATGAGGGCTCAACATATGGGACCTCAACTAGGGAGTCTTCATTAGCAAACACAGAGTATGCTTTATTCATTCATACGTACTTCATTTCATTTCGTTCATAGTCCAGTATAACCACCGGTAATACCTAGGATGTAGTTTAAGACTTTCATTAGGTTCGTTGTGCAATGACCAAGAATGACCTAATGTCATTACTTGAATCTAACTGACCTTTTGATTATCCTATCCTAACACCTTTGGTATTCATTCATTTCATTAGGTGCATCATTTGAGGCTGGCCTCATTCATTCATTGGGAACTTTAACTTTAACCGACATAGATCATGTGAGCATCATGAAATCCAGTGTCTCCCCCACACCGAAAAGAGGTGGAATCACCGGCCAAAGTGACCCAATAACATGCTAGCGTACATGGGAATTTAACCCCGCCAGATCCCTATATTGGGAGTATAGGTTCGAAGACTAGGAGATATAAGGAGACCCATACCCGGCAAGCCGGACAGTCTCATCTCCTGAGAGTTACGTGAACCTCCGCCCTTCCCAAAAGAAGGCATCACCGCTCATAGCTAGTCTATCGGTGCTCAATATAAAGTTCCATTTCATTCATCTCATACGTCATGGAAGCTGACTTCTAGTATGAGGACATCATAGCTCATTAGATTATTTCTCATCTCATCATTCGTATTGAGTGTGTTAAGATCAATACTCTCATTAGAGTGTTCATAGAGACTAGTCTCTTCATTATCTTACACTCTCATAGGTGAGTACGTATTGGTAACATTTACTTAGGCTCATTTGAGATTGCTCTCATCATTTACATTAGCCTCATATCATGTTGTCACCACATTCATTAACATTAGCACATTTGCTCTTCATAATTACTCACCCTTTTTTACGTGAATGTTCACTTCATCATATGCCAATGCACTTGGCCATTTAGTGTGTTTCACACTTTTACTTAACCCTTCTAGGGTTTCATCATTTTATTTTTCATTTCGTCATTTCTTTGTTCATTTCATCATATCATTTTTCATTTCATCATTTCATTGTTCATTTCATCATATGCCAATGCACTTGGCCATTTAGTGTATTTACACTCATACTTAACCCTTCTAGGGTTTCATCATTTCACTACATACATCTTAGAATAACTTACTTTTAAACGTATGTTAGACTTATGTGTCCATACATACAAGCCATGAGGCTTCATTCATATATCGTCTAAGTGATTCATATCTTCCTAAGATTATATGATACAAGACTTATGCATCTTGTATGTATGCCAAGATCTCGATTTCGATCTAAGTAGGTGGCATTATTCTTGAACATTTAATTCACGTATGACTTATGTATCAATACAGAATTTGGTCAAGGTAACCCTATTTCAAATCCCTTGGACAACACTTAATATTATTTTAAACTTGATAATTGCATTTTTCAGATTTGAGAGACCCTAGTTCGATTCCCATCAACCCCATAACATTTCCTTTCTTTTTTCTCCTCTCCTTTTCCGTTTAAGTCAAGGAGGTTGTGGGTTCAATCCCCCACAAGCTCATTATTTTTATTTTAGTTTATCTCTTAACTTTCTCACCTACCCAAGAGGTTGTGGGTTCAATCCCCACTCTCCACATTTATTTTCTCCTTTATTTTTCTCCTAACTCCCTCATCCATTCAAGAGGTTGTGGGTTCAATCCCCACTCTCCACATTTATTTTTCTCCTTTATTTTTCTCCTAACTCCCTCATCCATTCAAGAGGTTGGTGGTTCAATCCCCACTCTCCACATTTATTTTTCCTTGCATTTTTCTCACGAATTTTTTATGAAATTTTCATTTAGTGAGGTCATGGGTTCAATCCCCAATGACCTCATATTTTAAAAAAAATTTTAAACGAAGCTCATTTTCTTAATAATTGACCGAGACTACAATTTCCAGCAGGCTGGAAATTTAGTCTCTTCCAATCCATTTTTGTCTTAATCTTTTGTTGATAATTTTTGTAGCTTTCATGTAATGATGTCTTGGATTCAACCCTTACTGATTTCACTTATTTTACATTCATTTTTCATTGCATTTTGTACCACTTTGTTTGGCTGAACCCAACCTATCAAATGCTGGAAATTTGTTCACTATTTTCAGCTTCTTTTTATCATCATTCATACGTTAATTCTTCAGGCATTTCGTGGATCATTTGGTGCATCTTTAAGTGTAATCTTTTTATGATTATATTTAGCCAAGAATTACCATTACATCCAGCAACATTACACCACTTTTACACCTCATGATTTACACAAACATTCGCACATAAAAATTCAACCATAAAAACATATCATTTTTTCACATACTTTCGGTTGACATAACTTAACATGCTTACAATTCTAAACACATAATCATGAACACATTATCATGAAGATCATTCTTCATACTTAAAATACCAGCAAACATACCCAACCTACGATTCATTGGGAGCTAGTGACAGGGACATGCAACGGGAACAATCCTAGTTTTCGGATTAGAATTTACTGAATCTTAAGGGGTCTCTTGGGAAAGGGACCAAGAGAGAATAAAATCTACACCTTTATTTTTCTTGTTCAACCACGAAATTGCTGCCCAAAATCCTCTCCAAAATCAGTCCAAGTTCAACACTTCAACACCAATTGACGGAAGACTCCTCCCCTTTGCTTAAAGTGATGGATTTACGTTATTTTCTTACATTTTTGGTGTGAGTTCTTCATGTGTGAAGAACTTCAATATATTTTTTGTTTTTGAACTTGTTTAGGTAGAGAGAAAATGTGAGAATGAATGGTTAAACATGAGAGAGAGAGAGAGAGAGAGTGAGAGAGAGTGGCTTAAAATTAGGAGTTTTAGTTTGGGAATTAGTCAAACTAGGACTCTTTGTTAAACCTTGAAATAAAAAATCTGATTTTTCTTTTTCTTAAATCAGCTAATATTTATTAATTAATTAAATTAAATTATCCATTTAAATAAAAACAAGTTAAATCATTGCTTTCACCTAGGTTCGAACCCGGGTGGAGCAAGACTCCACTCCTAGAGCTCAAATTCGGCTCTCTCTCCCAAAATTGCCCCTCCATCTTATTAAATAAATAATTATATATATATTTAGGGTAATTACGATACTACCCTTAGCCTGGTAAAAGACCATTTTACCCCTAGACCCTCAAAACTTAAAATTCCTTCTTTTTAAGTTCGGTAAAAACTCATTCGATTAAATCTTTGTTTTTGAGAGCCTTACTTGGTTGGTCCCAACCTTTCCAAGCTCAATTAACTCCCCAAGTTAGTTGGCTTGGTTGTAGCAAGGGTTCCGAGGTGTGGTTCTACGCGCATCAATCCGTGTGTACCCTGGTCTAATCATAGGCATTCTTGACACACTAAGCATTTCTTATATTATCCATTTTCAGGGTTGTTACAGGAAACCCCTGTCTAGTAGTATGTATGGGATTATTCAAAACAATCAGAATTTCATTTTTTGACTGATTATACCTCAACCTTGCAGCAAATGATTGCACAACAGTATAGGGAGCTGGTTCTGAGATTTTATCTTGTTTAGCATTGTTATAATTTTGACCCTGCTGTTGGCTATTAGGATTTCTAGCAGTGCCCTGACCAACATTATCACCCTGCTTATTAGCTCTATCAGTTTGGGAATTAGGTTCATACTTAGAGTAGTTGTTGGATATTTTGGGGAAGTTGCTGTGGTAATCCATACTTGCTCGATTGGTTTGATTTGATGAGTTGGTTCCTCCATGAGTGTGGATGTTCTTAGGTTGATCCTTTTGCTTTCCTTAATTCCCTTGAACCTATTATGAGGCTTGCTTGCCTCTTTCAGAATTCCTTTGATCATTTCCCCTTTGCTGCAATTCCATGCCTGAGTGTTCAAGTCTTAGACTTGAGTGATCTTGCCTTTGTAGCTGTACATTCCCACATTCCTCACCTTTGTTATCTTGGATAAGTGTGGTCTGTGAATTACCTGCAATAAAGGTAGGAGTTAGATAGGATGAGTTACCTGTAATGCCAAAGGAAAAATCTGATATTTGTGTTTTATTTGATGAGGCTGCTGTATGCATCCTCATATTGTTCATGTTATTGCCCTGTTCCTCATTCGAATTCTCCCAAGGATAGGTTTTGTTTCCTTTTCCCTTTGTTGTTGCTCCATCTGGTTGAGAAACCTCTACATTGGTGTTTTGTTCAGCACTTCGATCAGAAACATAGGTCTCTCCTTCCCTTTCTTGTCTTCCCTAAGGTACTTTGGACGTAGAATCAGTGGAAGTTGTTGAATTGTTGTTATCATTGATTTCTCCCTTAAGCTGGTTGGAGAAATCTGTTAGATGGATGTTTCTAGACTGAGAATCAGTCCCATTCGACAAGTTTCCATGCATTTCGACGTTTTGAGTTCTATTTTCACCGGAGTTCTTCCCGCCGGCGACTCCACTGTCCATTTCACTTGAGATTTCACTGAGATGGATATCATCGTTAGGGGAACAAACCCTAGTGGTTGAATCATTACGAGCTTGACTTGACTTTTGATTGCGCAACTCAGGAGACGCACTCGCGATTCCTTTAAAAATCGCCTTTCGATTCTGACCAAATGGGACGGTGGAATTCTGTGGTTTTTGAATATGTTGTAGATCGTCGTGAGGAGTAGCCATTTCCATTATCATTTCTCCTTGATTCAACACAGAAATTTCTTGGGAAATAATTTCTCATTCTTGATCAAACTCCCTATCCGAAAACGTAGTGTTCATCGCATCACTATCTTGCGATTTCGAGGAGTTGTGAGATGGATCATGGTGCGTGCTACCCTGGGGTTTTTTTCCACCTGCATGGCGTTCTTTTTGGCTTTGGTCCAGAGGATGTCGGACAACCACCAGCGGCGCACGCTCCATTGCGGTGGTGCGTGTTCTTGGCTTTTTAGTAGCCGTTATGAAACTATAGAGAGCGCCTGTTTGGAGAGAAAATTTTTAGAGAGAACTGATTTTTAGTAGCCGTTATGAAACTGATTTTAGCCTGTTTTAGGTTTTTTAGGTTTTAGGTATAGTGGTTTAGGATTTGAGGTTTAAAATCTATGGTTTAGTGTTTAATGGCTTGGTTTTTGTATTTTGGACTAAGGTTTTTTTTTGGACGTAGGGTTAGAGTTTAGTTTTTTTTTAGGTTTTATGATTCAGGGTTTAGCATTTGAGGTTTAAAATCTATTTTTTGGTATTTCATGTTTGGGTTTTGGTATTTTGTGCATGGGGTTCAGGTTTACGGTTAACAATTAGGGTTAGGTTAAGGTTAGGCTTAGGGTTAGGGTTTGGGGTTTGGGTTATTTTAGATTTTTGGGTTTAGGGTGTAGAATTTGGGGTTTAATATCAATGGTTTAATGTTTATTGTTTGTGTTTTTGTATTTTGGGCTTGGGGTTTAGGGTTTATGATAGGGTTAGGGTTAGGGTTAATGTTAAGGTTTGGGTTAGGGTTTAGGTTGTTTTTATGTTTTAGGGTTTGGGGTTTAGGATTTGATTTTTAATATCTATGGTTTAGTGTTTAAGGTTAGGGTTTTGGTATTTTTGGCTTTGGGTTTAGGGCATAGGGTTTAGGGTTAGGGTTAAGGATAGGGTTAGGGTTAGGGTATAGTTTTTTTTTATTTGAGGTTTGGGGTTTGGGATTTTTGGTTTAAAATCTATGGTATAGTGTTTAATGTTTGGGTTTTGCTATTTTGGTTTTGGGGTTTCGGGTTAAGGGTTTCGGGTTAAAGTTAGGGTTAAGGTTTGGCTTAGGGTTAGGATTAGAGTTTAGGTTTTTTTTAGGTTTGGGTTTAGTGTTTAGTATTTAATGTTTGGGTTTTGGTATTTTGGTCTTAGGTTTTTGGATTTATGGTTTAGGGTTAGGGTTAGGGTTAAGGTTTTGGTTTCTTTTAGGGTTTCGGGTTTAGAATTTAGGATTTGAAGTTTCATATCAATGGTTTAGTATTTAATGTTTGGGTTTTGGTATTTGGGCTTGGGGTTTAGGGTTTATGGTAGGGTTAGAGCTAGGGTTTAGGTTGCTTCTTAGGTTTTAGGGTTTGGGGTTAATGATTTGAGTTGTAATATCTATGATTTAGTGTTTCATCTTAGGGTTTTGTATTTTGGGCTTTGGGTTTATGTCTTAAGTTTTAGGGTTAGGGTTAAGGATAAGGTTTTAGGGTTCGTAATAGGGTTAGGGTTAGGGTTATGGTTTAGTTTTGTTTTTAGGTTTTAGGTGTTGGGGTTTAGGATTTTTGGATAAAAATATATGGTTTAGTGTTTAATGTTTGGGTTTTTATATTTTGTGCTTGGTGTTTAGGTTAGGGTTAGGGTTAGGGTTAGGGTTAGGGTTAAGGTTAGGGTTAGCGTTAGGGTTAGGGTTTAGGTTTTTTAGGTTTTAGGGTTTGTGGTTATGATTTGAGGTTTATAATCTATGGTTTAGTATTAATATCTGGTTTTTGTCTGTTGGACTTAGGTTTCTTTTGGACTTACGGTTTAGGGTTAGGGTTAGGGTTAGGGTTAGGATTAAGGTTAGGGTGTAGGTTTTTTTAGGTTTCATGGTTCAGGGTTTAGCATTTGAAGTTTAAAGGTTTAGTATTTAATAATTGGGTTTTGGTATTTCTGTCTTAGGGTTTCGGGTTTATGCTTTAGGGTAAAGGTTAGGGTTAGGGTTTTTAGTATGTTTAGATTTTTGGATTTTGGATTTAGGATTTGAGGTTTAATATCAAATTTTTGAGTTTAATGTTTGGATTTTGGTAATTTGGGCTTGGGGTTTAGGGTTCAGGGTAGGGTTAGGGTTAATGTTAGGGTTAGGGTTAGGTTTTAGGTTGTTTTTAGGTTTTAGGTTTTGGGGTTAAGGATTTGAGTTATAATATCTATGGTTTAGTGTTTAATGTTAGGGTTTCAGAATTTTGGGCTTTTGGTTTAGGGTTTAGGGTTTAGGGTTAGGCTTAAGGATCGTGTTAGGGTTGGACCCCTGGAAAAAAAAACTGAAATCAAAAAGAAAGAAGAGAAATTGGGCCATCTATCCTGAGAGAGGCCGCCTTCTCTCAGGCCAACAGTCTTATACTTGTAGTCGACTTCTCTATGACGGGATTCCCTCTTTCCTTGTCTCTGCTCGCTCGTTTACGCTCCGCCTAGCAAGTAATAATTGAAAAACGATGTTTCCTTTCCTTATAGTCAAGTGGCTTTCCACTCCTGCATTAAGATTGAAAACGAAAACTTGTCGTCAAAAAAAAGGCAATCAATCAGAAAAAATAAAAAATATGGAAATAGTGAATCAAGATCTAGATGGATCCCTATCATTATCTCTATCCTTGGAGATACCTATCTATATGGAGAGAGATCTATCTATGAATCGGCCTAGATTATCCTCTATCCGGATAGATATGTCCCTATGAGCGACTACGCCTATCTTTTTATGTTTTGGCCACGTCCCTTTCCTCTCCGAAGAGGGTTTGTGTTACGGATAGGGTTAGGGTTAGGGCTTAGGGTTTTTTTAGGTTTTAGATTTTGGGGTTTAGGACTTTTGGTTTAAAATCAATGGTTTAGTGTTTCATGTTTGGGTTTTTTATTTTGGGCTTGGGGTTTCGAGTTAATGATTTAGGGTTAGGGTTAGGGTTTAGGTTAGGTTTAGGGTATGGGTTAGGGTTAGGATAGGGTTTAGTTTTTTTTTAGGTTTTACGGTTTCTGATTTATGATTTGAAGTTTAAAATCTATGGTTTAGTATTTAATGTTTGGGTTTTCGTATATTGGACTTAGGGTTTAGGGTTAGGGTTAGGTTAGGGTTAGGGTATAGTTTTTTTTTGTTTTATGGTTCAGGGTTTAGCATTTGAGGATTAAAATCTATGGTACAATATTTATTGTTTGAAATAGGGTTAGGGTAAGGTTAGGGTTAGGGTTAAGGGTTAGGTTTTTTTTTTTTTTTATATTTTTGGGTTTACGTTTAGGATTTGAGGTTTAATATCAATGGTTTAGTGTTTAATGTTTGGGTTTTGGTATTTTAAGCTTGGGTTTAGGGTTTATGGTAGAGTTAGGGTTTAGGTTGTTTTTAGGTTTTAGGGTTTGGGTTAAGGATTTGAGGTGTAATATCTATGGTTTAGTGTTGAATGTTAGGGTTTTGGTATTTTTTGCTTCAAGTTTGGGGTTTAGGGTTAAGGGTTAGGATTTAAGATAGGGTTAGGGTTAGGGTTCGTGTTAGCGATAGGGTTAGTGTTTGGGTTTAGTTTTTTTTTTAGGTTTAGGTTTTGGGGTTAAGATTTTTGGTTTAAAATATATGGTTTAGTGTTTAATGTTTTTGTTTTGGTATTTTGGGCTAAGGGATTCAGGCTTATGGTTTAGGATTAAGGTTAGGTTTAAGGTTAGGGTTAGGGTTAGGGTTAGTGTTTTGGTTTTTTAAAGGTTTTTGGGTTTACGGTTTAGGATATGATATTTAATATCAATGGTTGAGTGTTTTAATGTTTGGATTTTGGTATTTTGGGCTTTGGGTTTAGGATTTATGGTAGGGTTAGGGTTAGGTTAATGTTAGGTTAGCGTTAGGGGTTAGGTTATTTTTTATGTTTTAGGGTTTGTTGTTAGGGATTTGAGTTTAATATCTACGGTTTAGTGTTCAATGTTAGGGTTTTGGTATGTTGGACTTTGGATTAGGATTTAGGGTTTAGGTTTAGGGTTAAGGAAAGGGTTCGTGTTAGGGTTCGTGTTAGGGATAATTTTTGGGTTAGGATTTAGTTTTTTTTTTACGTTTGAGGTTTTGGGGTTAAGGATTGTCGATTTAAAATCTATGGTTTAGTGTTTAATTTTGAGTTTTGGTGTTATGGTATTGGGGTTTTTGGGTTAATGGTTTAGGGTAAGCGTTAGGGTTAAGGTTTGGGTTAGGGTTAAGAATAGTGTTAGGGTTAGTGTTTAGTTTTTTTTTTGTTTTTTGTATTTGTTATTTAGCATTTGAGATTTAAAATCTATGGTTTGGTATTTAATGTTTGGTTTTGGTATTTTGGCTTAGAGTTTTGAATTTATGGTTTAGGTTAGAGTAAGGGTTATTTTATTTTTTTAGGTTTTTGGGTTTAGAATTTATGATTTGTGGTTTAATATCAATGGTTTAGTATTTAATGTTTGGGTTTTGGTATTTTGGGCTTGGGGTTTAGGTTTTTTGGTAGGGTTAGAGTTAGGGTTTTGGTTGTTTCTTAGGTTTTAGGGTTTGAGGTTAAGATTTGAGTTGTAATATCTATGATTTAGTGTCTAATGTTAGGGTTTTTATATTTCGGGCTGTGGTTTTAGATTTTAGGATTTAGGGTTAGGGTTAGGGTTTGTGTATGGGATAGGTTTACGATTATGGTTTAGTCTTGTTTTAGGTTTTAGGTTTTGGGGTTAGTATTTTGGTTAAAAATATAAGGTTTAGTGTTTAATGTTTGAGTTTTGGTATTTTGTGCTTGGGGTTTAGTTTTTTAAGGTTAGGGTTAGGGTTTGGTTTGGGTTAGGTTTAGTTTTTTTGGGTTTTAGGGTTTGGGTTAGGATTTAAGGTTTAAAATCTATAGTTTAGTGTTTAGTATCTTGGTTTTTTTATTTTGCACTTAGGTTTTTTTTTGGAATTAGGGTTTAGGTTAGGGTAAGGGTTCGTGTGTATGTTTTTTTAGGTTTCATGGTTCAGGGTTTAGCATTTAAGGTTTAAAATCTATGGTTTAGTATTTAATAATTGGGTTTTGGTATTTTGTTTTTTTTTTTTTTTTTTGAATTACCCTTGGAGGGGTAGGGGCTGAGCAACACCCCCAGGCCTTAACATTAATAACAAAAACAAAATACAAGGAGGGGGACATAAACCTAACCTCCGAACCTAAGATGGTTTAGAGTCAACTTTCCTAAAAGAAAGTCAACTCCTCCCCTTACACAAAAGATGAAACCAAAATACTAAGAACCTAAGGAGAGGACTCCTCTCATTACAAAGTATCTAGGAAGCATAAACAAGGGAGACTCTCCCTTTACAAAAACAAAACTAAAAATCTAAGCTAGCCTATTCAAAATATCTATAATTTTAAATTGTAGCTAAGTTGAAAAGGTGCAAAGGAGATCAAGGAGGTTCCTTAATCTTTTTGGNAACATGAGGCAAATTCCCCCTTTGGAAGCCCCTTCCTGCAAGTTAGTGGCTATCTCCTGACACCCCCCATCATACCTCAAAAACTTCTTCAGAAAGACCAACATCAACATTAATAATATTGGGGGAATTGGGATTTGGGAGCATTGAGTCAATACCTGTGCTCTTTTACTTGGCGGCAGTAACCATTTGTTGTCTTTAATCCATGTGTGTGATAGGGTTATTTTTGACAGCTAGGCCCTTTTTTTGATTGGTCCCATTGATCTGCTGCTTTCCTGTTACCTTCATCCCCTGTTTGTTCTGTCTCCTGCTATTCCTGCATTTTAAGATTAGAAAGAATATTTGAAGTTTGATAGATATTTATACCTACTGCCTCCTGTTCTTGGTGTTGGCTGTCATTGCTTCTTTGCATTTGAGATGGGATAGGTCTCCAAACATCTTTGGAGGTGGTTTGTTCCTGATTTTTTTGCTGCCTGTTTTTTTGTGTTTGCCACTGTTCTTCCTGTAACTCTGCTTGCTGACCTTGTTCCTTTTGATTGATGGTATTTTTCCTTTGTTTTTGGTCTGTACTCTGCTTCCTTGATTGATTTTGGTCTTCCTCCTTTTTAGTTTCTCCCTTGTTTTGTTGATTTGGTGATTTTGCTATACCCTCAGGATTATGGACTTTTCCGTGACTTCCCTGTTCCTTGCTGTTTTTCTCAGCTTCCTGCTACTTTCTTTTTTTGAGTTCATCATCCTTTCTCTTGATTGTACAATCCTCTTCCATATGTCCTTGGTGTTTGCAATGAATGCAATAATTTGGAATACTCTCATATTCCACCTTTCCATCTCCCTTTATTGGGGTCTGAATTCTTAAATCCCAACCAAACATAGGAAGGTCTAGTTTTGGTGAGGTCCACCTGAACTTTTACCCTTAAAGTGCTGCCTCTAGTTCTTTTGGAGGATGGAGAGTCTAGAAATAATACCTTCCCAATTGACCCCAAAATGGTAGTCAACATCACTTTATTGTAGCAATGCCAAGGGAGGCCAGGGACAGCCACCCAAATGGGAACAATAGGCCGGTTTTTTGGTATTTTGGTCTTAGGGTTTTGGGTTTATGGTTTAGGGTAAAGGTTAGGGTTAGGGTTAGGTTTTTGGTTTTTTTTAGATTTTTGGATTTAACATTTAGGATTTGAGGTTTAATATCAATGTTTAAGTGTTTAATGTTTGGGTTTTGGTATTTTGGGCTTGGGGTTTAGGGTTTATGGTAGGGTTAAGGTTAATGTTAGGGTTAGGGTTAGGGTTTAGATTTTTTTTTAATTTTAGGGTTTGGGGTTAAGGATTTGATTTGTAATATCTATGGTTTGGTGTTTAATGTTAGGGTATTGGTATTTTGAGCTTTGTGTTTAGGGTTTAGGGTTTAGGGTTAGGGTTAAGGATCGGGTAAGGGTTAGGGTTCGTGTTAAGGATAGGGTTAGGGTTAAGGATAGAGTTAGGGTTAGGGTTCCTGTTAGGGATAGGGTTAGGGTTAGGTTGTAGGTTTTTGGGTTTAGGATTTTTGGTTAAAAATCTATTGTTTAGTGTTTAATGTTTGGGTTTTTGTATTTTGGACTTAGGATTTTTTGGACCTTTTTTTAAACGTAGCGTTTAGGGTTTAGGGTTCAGGGTTAGAGCTAGGGTTAGGGTTAGGATTAGGGTTCGTATTAGGGTTAGGGTGTAGGTTTTTATAGGTTGTATGGTATAGGGTTTAGCATTTGAGGTTTAAAATCTATGGTTTGGTGATTCATTTTTGGGTTTTTGTATTTTGGACATAGGGTTTAGGGTTTAGGGTTTAGGGTTAGGGTTAGGATTAGGGTTAGGGTGTAGTTTTTTATATGTTTTATGTTTTATGGTTTAGCATTTGATGTTTAAAATCTATGGTTTAGTATTTAATATTTGGTTTTGGTATTTTGGGCTTAGGGTTTTGGGTTTATGGTTTATGGTTAGGGTTAGGGTTAAGGTTAAGGTTAGGGTTAGGGTTTTTGTTTTATTAAGTTTTTGAGTTTAGGGTCTAAGGATTTGAGATTTAATATCAATGAGTTAGTGTTTAATTTTTGGGTTTTGGTATTTTGTGCTTGGGGTTAAGGGTTTATGGTACGGTTAGGTTTAGGGTTAATATTAGTGTTAGGTTTAGGGTTTTGGTTGTTTTTTAGGTTTTAAGGTTTGGGATTAAGGATTTGAGTTGTAATATCTATGGTTTAGTGTTTTATGTTAGGGTTTTTGTATTTTGGTCTTTGGGTACTTTCTTTAGTGTTTAGGGTTAGGGTTCATGTTAGGGTTAGGCTTTAGTTTTTTTTTATGTTTTAGGTTTTGGGGTTTAGGATTTTTGGTTTAAAATCTATAGTTTGTGTTTAATGATTGGGTTTTGGTATTTTGATTTTAGAGTTTTTTTGGACTTAGGGTTTAGGGTTTAGGGTTTAGGGCTAGGGTTAGGGTTTGGGTTTGGGTTTGGTTTAGGGTTAGGGTTAGGGTTTAGGTTTTATAGATTTTAGAGTTTGAGATTTAAAATTTATGGTTTAGTGTTTAATGATTGGAGTTTTGTATTTTGGACTTAGAGTATTTTTTTGGACTTAGGGTTTAGGGTTTAGGGTTAGGGTTAGGGTTAGGGTTAGGATTAGGGTAAGGGTGTAGGTTATTTTGTAGGTTTTATGGTTTAGTGTTTAGCATTTGAGGTTTAAAATCTTTGGTTTAGTATTTAATGTTTGGGTTTTTGTATTTTGGGCTTAGGTTTTTGGGTTTATGGTTTAGAATTACTGTTAGGGTTAAGGTTAGGGTTAGAGTTAGGGTTAGGTTTTTGGTTCTTTTAGATTTTTTGGTTTAGGGTGTAGAATTTGAGTTTGGTTTTTTTAGGGTTTTGGGTTTAGGGTTTAGGATTTGATATTTAATATCAATGGTTTAGTGTTTAGTGTTTGGGTTTTGGTATTTTGGGCTTGTGGTTTAGGGTTTATGGTAGGGTTAGGGTTAGGGTTAATGTTAAGGTTAGGGTTAGGTTTAGGTTGTTTTTAGGTTTTAGGGTTTGAGGTTAAGGATTTGAGTTGTAATATCTATCATTTAGTTTTTAACGTTAGGGTTTTGGCATTTTTAGCTTTGGGTTTAGGGTAGGGTTATAGTTAGGTTTAATATTAGGGATAGGGTTAGGGTTAGGGTATAGTGTTTTTTTAGGTTTTAGGTTTTGGGGTTTAGGATGTTTGGTTAAAAATATATGGTTTAGTGTTTAATATTAGGGTTTTGGTATTTTGGGTTTGGTGTTTTGGGATAATGGTTTAGGGTTAGGGTTAGGGTTAGGGTTAGGGTTAGGGTTTTGGTTTTTTTAGGTTTTTGGGTTTACAATTTAGGATTTGAGATTTAATATCAATGATTTAGTATATAATGTTTGGGTTTTGGTATTTTGGGCTTGGCGTTTAGGGTTTATGGTAGGGTTAGAGTTAGGGTTTAGGTTGTTTCTTAGGTTTTAGAGTTTGGGGTTAAGGATTTGAGTTGTAATATCTATGATTTAGTGTTTAATGTTAGGGTTTTGGTATTTTGGGCTTTGGGTTTAGGGTTTAGGATTTAGGGGTTGGGTTAAGGATAGGGTTAGTGTTAGTGTTCGTGTTAAGGATAGGGTTAGGGTTATGGTTTAGTGTTGTTTTAAGGTTTTAAGTTTTGGGGTTTAGGATTTTCGGTTAAAATATATGGTTTTGATATTTTGCGCTTTTTTTTTTTTAAATAGCCTTGGAGGGGTAGGGGCTGAGCAACACCACCAGCCATAACATTAATAAAGAAAACAAAATAAAAGGAGGGGGACATAAACCTAACCTCCGAACCTAAGATGGTTTAGAGTGGACTTTGCAAAAAGGAAGTCAACTCCTCCCCTTACAAAAAAGATGAAACCAAAATACTAAGAGCCTAAGGAGAGGACTCCTCTCATTACATTGTATCTAGGAAACATAAATAAGGGAGACTATCCCTTTACATAACAAAAAATATAAAGCTAAGATAACCTATTCAAAGTAGCTATAATTTTGAATTATAGCTAAGTTGAAAAAGTAAAAGGATGATCAAGGAGGTTCCTTAATCTTCTTGATCTTCTTCCTCCTAAAGTTGTGCATTTCCTATAAGTCAAGTTGATAGTAGTCCTTTGCTTCCTTAGGCATTTGCTGGCTGCTGAAGTATACCGGTGGAGTGGCTGTCTTGTCACTGTGTTTTGACAGTGCATCAGCCACCCAATTTGCTTCTATGAATATATGTATCAATTTGAAGTTTTGAGTTTGATTGATGAGATTTTGCAGCCTCCCCAACTGTGCTATGATACTCCATTGAGGGGCTGCCTTCTGTAGGATCCAATGCACAACTAGTTGAGAGTCGAGCTCCTATATTATGTTTCTATAACCAAGTTCAAGTGCCCAAGTCAAACCAAAGATGGTTGTCTCAATTTCCGCTTTGTTGTTTGTTCCTTCTCCAAGTGGTGTTGTGAAGGCCATCACTATTCTGCCTTCCTTGTCCCTCAAAATACCTCCAGCCCCAAGTTTACCAGGGTTAGTGAGGGCACTGCCATCAATGTTCACTTTGAGCCACTGGTCTGGGGTTTAATCCATGTCACCATGCTCACCTTGATGTCATGCACACACCTTTCACTCTTTTGAATTAAGTCTGTCCACTTGGCAGGCCAATTAACTTGAGGAAATGCAGTGTTCAGCATGTTGTAGTTGTCTTTGTAGACTGCGTATTTAACCCTGTAGATGTTGGTTGCTTTACCTCCATATATGCTGGCACACCTGTTCTTCCATAGGTTCTAGCAGATGAATATTGGTGTGGCTTGCAGCAGCAGTTTGTGGGCTGCATTTTTGGACTTGGTTGTCCACCATTGTTGTAGCAGCTGCTGCAATGAAGAGTGATCCGGCTGGAAACATGTAATATTTGCAAAGCTGCTCCAAACCTTGGATGCAAATTGCCCTTCATTGAAGATGTGTTCTATGTTTTCCATACCTGCTCTATCAAGACAACAAAAACAATGTAATGGCTCAATGCCAAAGTTAGCCAATTTTTCATTAGTAGGGAGTTTACCCCTTAAGGTTCTCCATAATAAAAAAGAAGATTTAAAAGGGATGTTCTTATGCCATAGGAGTGAACTGAATTGGTTCTTGGCTCTTTTGTCCCTGATTTCTTCCCAAGCTGAGGAACAACTGAAGCTCCCATGATTGTTGAGTTTCCACACTGCCTTGTTTGGAAGATGTTGGTGTAGAGAAATATTTGTTGCCAAGATGTTGGAGAACTGGCTGGCTGGTGCCTACCCTATCAGCTTGCTCCAGCTCCACTTCCCTTCCTCCCAAAATTCAGCCACTGTAGAGTTGTTGAATCTGTTACTATTGGTGGTGAACTGTGTTAATGGGCCAATGCCAAGCCAATTATCCCACCAAAAGGAACAATTTCCATCTTGAAGTTTCCATTGGATGTGTTGCTCCACTTGTTGTCTGTTCATCATCATGCATTTCCAAGTCAAGGAGTCTCCATTGTCCCACTTTTTGCTGACAGGGTTGGACCTTTGGCAATATTTTGCTCTCAAGAAATCTCCCCACAAAGTTTGTATAGTTCTAAAATTCCACCACTTTTTGAATTGGAAGTCCTTGCAAATATCCTTTAAGTTTCTCATGCCCACTTCTCCCTCATCATAAGGGAAGCATAGGTTTTTCCAAGAAGACCAATGGTACCTCTTCCTATCACTTTTCCATCCCCAGAAAAAATCAGCCATAAGCATTTGAATTTGCTTAAGAACAGTAGCTGGAGGAGTTACTACAAAAAGTAGGTGAATAGGAAGGGCCTGTAAAACATATTTTGTTAGGACTGCTTTGCCGCCATAGCTGAGTTGTTTGGCTTGCCAACTTGTAATACTGCCAACAACCTTATTAAGAAGGTCATAAAAATATATATTCCTAGGCCTACCAACAAATAAAGGACAGCCTAGGTAAGTAATAGAACCCTGCTTTTGTTTAAAACTTGTAAGTCTCTTAATTCAATCTCTTGTGCTATTGAAAGCATTAGAGTGTAGCATAAAGTGACTTTTGTCTCCATTAATGAGTTGCCCATAAGTATTTTCATACTCCTTTAAGGTATCCATTAAGAGTTTCAAAGTTTTGCATCTTCCAGAGTTGAACAGAATTATGTCATCAGCAAAACTCAGATGGTTCACTTGTGGCCCCCTCATTTCCATGAAAAAGCCATGGTAATCTGGATTATTGTGTAGCCTGTTGAGTGATCTTGATAATACCTCTGCACCTAAAATAAATAAGGCTGGGGAGAGGGGCTCACCTTGCTTGAGACCTCTAGTTGACTGGAAGAATCCATATCTCTTACCATTGACTATGATTGAGTACAAGTTGTTAGCCATGATTATCCACACCATATCAATGAACACTTCAGCAAATCCCATTTTCCTTAGAACCAGGCAAATATATGACCATGAAACCCTGTCATAAGCTTTTTCCATATCTAATTTAATGATGACATTGCTCGTAATGTTGGGTTTCTTGATTTGGTGAATGATTTCCTGAGCTAACATGATGTTTTCAGAAATACTTCTACCCTTAACAAACCCGGATTGGTTGGGAGAAATTAAGGAAGGGAGAATAGGACTAAGTTTGTTGCTCACTAGTTTAGATATGATCTTGCTAGTGAAATTGCTCAGACTTATAGGTCTAAACTCAGTAAGCTTGTTAGGATTACTCACTTTAGGAAGCAACACAATACAAGAATGGGAGAAGTATTTAGAAATCATTTGACCACTAAAAAAAGCCGGAACAACTCCCATTAAATCATTCTTGATAATGTGCCAACACTTCTGAAAGAAGTACCCATTCATACCATCACGACCAGCTGCAGAGTTAGGATTCATAGAAAAGACCACCTCTTTAACCTCATCCATACTGGGAATACTAGTTAGCTGAGTATTTTGGTCCTGACTGATCATCCTTGGAATGCATTCCAAGGTGTGCTCATTGATAAGTTTTTCCTCACCTGTGAAGATTGTTTAAAAGTGCTCACAAGCAGCCTGTGCAATGTTGTCCTCACCTTGTACCCAATCCTCATTTTCAGTGACAATTTTGTGAAGAAATAACTTCCTTCTCCTTCCCCTTATTACGGAGTGGAAGTATTTGGAGTTGGTGCCATCTTCCTTGAACTATTGGAGCTGGGTTTTCTGTTTCAAAATAGTGTCCTCCAACTTGAGAAACTTGATGTATTGAGCATTAATTTCATGAAGGGTACTTCTGTGTGAATCACTTTGTTCAGTGATGTAATTTTCTTCTGCTTTGTGCACTTGTTCTTCATACATCCTAACCTTTTGAAAAATATCACAAATTCATTTCTTGACCAAGCACTAAGAGTGGTTGACAGCCTTTTCATTTTATAATGGAATTTCCACATACTATTAGCTTCCACAGTCCTATCCCAGCAAGTTTTCACAATTCCCATGAGTGAGGGTTGTCAACCCAACAGTTGAGGAATCTGAAATACTTGATGTGGTCAGTTTCTGTGGAAACCATTTCCATGAGAAGAGGACAATGATCTGACCCAGTAGTTGAGAAATGAGTTATGGTGGTTTGATTCATGTTTTCCAACCCTGCATCATTTACCAAAGCCCCATCAAGCCTCTTCCAAATTCTGTGATTAATACCCCTTTTATTAGACCAAGTGAATTTGTGACCACTGAAGCCAATATCCAAAAGGCCAAGGCTTCAATGACAGCTATAAAATCCATGCTTTTCCTCATGTTATAATGCACCCCTCCAAGTTTTTATTCCACATCAGTTATAACATTGAAATCTCCAACAGCACACCAGGGTTTGGTATTCACTGTGTCTTGATGTAACATCTTATCCCAAAGAGGTCTCCTGAGATGATCTTTACATTTTGCATAGACAAAAGTACTAGTAAATTGGTAATGTAACTCATTGTGTTTCATTTCACAGGTGATATGCTGTTCATCTTCATCAAGAATATTAAAGTCAATATCACTGCTACAAAAAACCCAAATTTTACCATTACAATTACTAGTAGCATTTTCCATGTTTAATTGAACCTTAAAGCTTTGTACATGCATACTATCATAGAAAGGTTCCAAAATAGTGATAACAGATAAATGGTGAAGTTTCTTGAGCATCTTGAGTCTCTCCAACACCCCTTGAGTGTTGATCCCTCTCACATTCCATATGATACTACTAATCATTGGGAAGATCTAGAGGAAAAGAGCCTAGTGTTAGGTCTTCCAGCAGTGACAATATTGACATCTTGTTTGTTGAAGTTGAATTTACCATGTTCGAACCCTCTTGGGGATAAGCACTGACTTTGTGTTACCTGTTGAATTTCCTTCTCAAGGGCTTGATCATTATGAGGACTAAAGGCTTTAATAAGAGCCTCACTAGTCTCATCATCCTTATCCAAATCCTCTAGACAGTGGTTGTCCCTATCCAGTTCATCTTTAGAATTATCCACAACATACTAATCTATAAGAGGTACTGTATTGACCTTACACAATTGTTGCCTCTTATCAGGTGGTTCAGTTGTTGGTGGAGTCATGTATTGAGCCTGTATAGGGGGGATATCCAATCCATGGTTATCATTAACCGTAAAATAATTGTTGCATGGATCCTCCCCTCTTTCCTGTTTCTGATCACTATCACTGTCATGTTGCTTACTTTGTCTCCTTTTAGCCGCTTCCCTTTTTTGTTTGGTAGGCTTGTTTTTACTCTTGGGAGTGCTTTCCGGAGTATTAAAATCAATCTGCTTCCCTTTATTTTATTTTTCTTTTTTTCAAGTTGTTGTATTTCCTTATTTTTTCATAATTCTGTTTCCTGTTATCTCTGTTCTGAACCTGTAATTGAATTTGTTGTTGTTCCCCTTGTTACTGCCTGTTTCTAGGATTATCATTGGCTCTAAGGTCTGAACTAGGGTCAATATCCAACCCCTCATGCAGAAGATGAGGCAAACTCCCCCCTTTGGTAACCCCTTCCTGCAAGTTAGTGGCTTTCTCCTGACACCCCCCATCCATACCTCCAACAACTTCTTCAGAAAAACCATCATCAAAATTAATAATATTGGGGTGATGGGGGTTTGGGAGCATTGATTCAATACCTGTGGTCTTGTGTTTGTTGGTTGTACCAACTTGTTCTTTTTGTTCCCTATGTGTGTTGAGGCTGTTTGTGACAGTTCGGATCTTTGCATTCCCCTTTTTTGATTGATCATATTGAGTTGCTCTTTCCATGGAATTTTCCTCTCCTGTTTGATCTGTCTCTTGATGTTCCTACATTTCAAAATTAGAAAAAGTATTTTGAGTTTGAATGTTAGTTATACCTGCTGCTGTCTGTTCCTGTTGCTGGCTGTCCTTGTTTCTTTGCATTTGAGGTGAGACAGCTCTCCATACAGCTTTGAAGTTGGTTTGATCTTGATTTTTCTGTTGTCTCTTTTTTGTGTCTGCCACTGTTCATATTGGACTTTTCTTGTTGATCTTGATCCTTTTGAGTGAGGGTGGTTCTTTCCTGTTGTTGGATTACAGGTTTGTTCCATGATTGAGTGTGTCCATCATCCTTTCTGAGTTCTCCTCTTTGACTTGTGTTTTGATGATTCTGAGGTCTTGCTGCAACCTCAGTATTCATTTTTTCCTGCATCGAAGAGCTTATGTGGCCACCCTGTTCCTGTTGTCCCTTAGATTTTTTTCCAGCTTCCCATTCCTTCCACTTGTTGAAATCCTCCTCCCTTCTCTTGATTGTACATTCATATTACATATGTCCCTGATGCTTACAATACATACAATAATTTGGGATGCCTTCATACTCAAGTTTTAACCATCTCCCTTTGTTGGGGTTTGAGTTCTTGAACCCCATCCAAACATGAGTGGGTTTTGCTTTGGTAAGGTCAACCTGGATTTTAACTCTTAGTGTGTTGCCTCTAGTCCTTTGGGAGGATGGTGAGTCAAGAAACAACACATTCCCTACTGACTCTAGCATACTTGTCAACAAGACCTTGTTGTAGTAGTGCCAAGGTAAACTTAGGACAGCCGCCCAAATGGGAACAATGGGAGTTTCTTCCTCAGGGGTAAAGTCAGGGGTCCAAGCTTGTATTCTCATCAATTGCCCTTTAATATTCATCCTTAGCTTAGTCCAAACTGTTTGGTAATCAAACTCATTATCCAAGTCAATATACACATGCTTAGAATTGAAGTGTGTGATCTTCACACTCCCTGTGAGCTGAGTTTGGAGGATCAAGCTCTTTCTAACAAGTTCCATTTTAGGCATCGTATTAGTGAACTTGCCTACAAGTGTATATTTACAACACTCCGCCAATTTCACATAATAGTCATCTTCATCTAGAAGCACATCAGAAAATCCCTGTCTAGTAGTATGTATGGGATTATTCAAAACAATCGGAATTTCATTTTTGGACTAATTAGACCTCAACCTTGCACCAAATGATTGCACAACAGTATAGGGAGCTGGTTCTGAGATTTTATCTTGTTTAGCATTGTTAGGATTTTGACCATGCTGTTGGCTATTAGGATTTCTAGCAATGCCCTGACCAACATTATCCCCCTTATTATTAGTTCTATCAGTTTGGGAATTAGGCTCATACCTCAAGTAGTTATTGGATATTTTGGGGAAGTTGTTGTGGTAGTCCATACTTGCTCGATTGGTCTGATTTGATGAGTTGGTTCCTCCTTCATTGTGGATGTTCTTAGGTTGATCCTTTTGCTTTCTTTCATTCCCTTGAACCTGTTCTGAGGCTTGCTTGCCTCTTTCAGCATTCCTTTCATCCTTTCCCTTTTGCTACAATTCTATGCCTGATTGTTCAAGTCTTAGTACATTCCCACATTCCTCACCTTTGTTTTCTTGGATAAGTGTGGTCTGTGAATTACCTGCAATAAAGGTAGGAGTTAGATAGGATGTGTTACCTGTAATGCCAAAGGAAAAATCCGATAGTAGTGTTTCATTTGATGAGGCTGCTATGTGCATCCTCATATTGTTCATGTTATTGCCCTGTTGCTCATTCAAATTCTCCTCAGGATAAGTTTTGTTTCCTTCTCCCTTTGTTGTTGCTCTATCTTGTTGAGAAACCTCTTCATTGGTGTTTTGTTCAGCTCCTCGATCAGAAACATAGGTCTCTCATTCCCTTTCTTGTCTTCCCTGTGATACTTTGTTCATAGAATCAGGGAAAGTTGTTGAATTGTTGTTAGCATTGATTTCTCCCTTAAGCTGGTTGGAGAAGTCTGTTAGATGGATGTTTCTAGCCTGTGAATCAGTCCCATTCCACAAGTTTCCATGGATTCCGACGTTTTGATTTCTATTTTCACCAGAGTTGTCCCTGCTGGAGACTCCATCGTCCATTTCACTTGAGATTTCAGTGAGATGGACATCTTCGTTAGGGGAACAAACCCTAGTGGTTGAATCTTTACGAGCTTGACTTGATTTTTGATTGCGCGACTTAGAAGCACTCGCGATTCCTTCAACTATCGTCTTTCGATTCATACCAAATAGGACGGTGGATTTGGCTGGTTTTTGAGAATGTTGTAGATCGTGGTGAGGAGTATCCATTCCCATTAAAATTTCTCCTTGATTTAACACAGAAATTCCTTGAGAAATAATTTCTCGTTCTCGACCAAACTCCCTGTCTGAAAATGCAGTGTTCATCGCATCACGATCTTGCGATTTCGAGGAGATGTGAGATGGATCATGTTGCGTTCTACTCTGGGCTTTGTTGCCATCTGCATGGCGTTCATTTTGGCTTTGGTCCGGCGGTCTTTGGACTCCCACCGGAGGCACATGCGCCGTTGCAGCGGTGCGTGCCTGGCTTTTTAGTAGCCGTTGGAATTGTAGTTAGCGCCTGTTTGGAGAGATAATTTTTAGAGAGAGAAAAAATTGGGGAAATGGGGTTAAAGTTAGGGTTTGGGTTAGGGTTAGGGTTTAGGCATTTTTATGTTTTAGGGTTTGTGGTTTTGGATTTAAGGTTTAAAATCTATGGTTTAGTGTTTAATATCTGGGTTTTCGTATTTTGGACTTAGATGTTTTTTGGACTTAGGGTTTAGGGTTAGGGTTAGGGTGTAGTTTTTTTTAGGTTTCATGGTTCAGGGTTTAGCATTTGAGGTTTAAAATCTATGGTTTAGTATTTAATAATTGGGTTTTTGGTATTTTGGGCTTAGGGTTTTGGATTTATGCTTTAAGGTGAAGGTTAATTTTAGGGTTAGGGTTTTTTTTTTTTTTAGATTTTTGGATTTGGGGTTTAGGGTTAGGTTAGGGTTGAGTGTTTTTTTTTTAGGTTTTTGGTTTTTGGGTTTAGGATTTCGATTTAAAATCTATGGTTTAGTGTTTAATGTTTGGGTTTTGGGTTAATGGTTTAGGGTTAGGGTTAGGGTTAGGTTTTGGGTTATGGTTAGGGTTAGGGTTTAGTTGTTTTTAGGTTTTAGTGTTTGTTGTTTGGGATTTGAGGTTTAAAATCTATGGTCTAGGGTTTAATGTCTGGGTTTTTGTATTTTCGACTTAGCTTTTTTTTGGACGTAGGGTTTAGGTTTAGGGTGTAGTTTTCTTAAAAAATGGTTCAGGGTTTAACATTTTAGTTTTAAAATCTATTGCTTAGTATTAATGTTTGGGATTTGGTATTTGGGTTTAGGGTTTTGACTTTATGGTTTAGAGTTAGGGTTAGGGTTAAGGTTAGGGTTAGGGTTAGGGTTAGAGTTTTGGGTTCTTATTGATTTTTGAGTTTAGGGTGCAGTAGGGTTAGTATTAAGGTTAGGATGTAGTTTTTTTTAGGCGTTTTATGGTTCATGGTTTAACATTTGAGGTTTAAAATCTACGGTTTAGTATTTAATGTTTGGGTTTTGGTATTTTGGGCTTAGGTTTTGGGTTTAGGGTTTAGGGTTAGGGTTAGGGTTAAGATTAGTGTTAGGGTTAGGGTTAGGGTTTGGGGTTTTCTTAGGTTTTTGTGATTAGAATTCTGGATTTGAGGTTTAATATCAATGGTTTAGCATTTAATGTTTGATTTTGGTGTATTGGGCTTGGGGTTTAGGATTATATGGTAGGGTGAAGGTTAGGGTTAGGGTTTAGCTTATTTTTTAGGTTTTAGGGTTTGGGGATAAGGATTTGAGTTGTAATATCGATGGTTTAGTGTTCAATGTTAGGGTTTTGGTATTTTAAGCTTCTTTTTATTTTATTTGAATGACCCTTGTGGTGGGTCAGGGGCTAAGCAACACCCCCAGGCCTTATCATTTCACAAAATAAAATATGTACATAGAGGGGGGCTATACCTTACCTCTAACCTATGATGGATAATTTAACCTTCCTACTAAGGTTAACAAATATCCTTACATTATGATTGTATTCTAAAACTATAATTCTAAAATACTTTAAACAAGGGAGACTCTGCCCTTACAAGAGATTCTATTTAAACTTAACCTTATCCTAACCTTCTATATAAAATATAACATAGAACTTTAGAATAAGTTCCTTAAAAATGATTAACTAAAACAATATGAATTAGTCTTAGAATCATGGAGGCTGTTTAATCCATCTTAGTTTCCTTTTTCTAAAAGTTTGCATTCCTATTTTCTCCAATAAGTAGCTTCCTCTAATTATTCCAAATAGTTGTTGTAATGTGTAATAATGTTGGATGATATCATTGTTGTGGCTCCATTTAGCTTTTAAGTCTCCAGTGTTGTTGGCTTCTCTGTAAACATGTTTAAATTGAAAAACTTCCAGTTTGTTGCCTACTTCTTGAATCAGTTGGACAGCTTGTCTACATCTCCATGGAATACTAATTGTATTAATGATCCATTTCTTCAATAATTCTGAATCCACCTCCAATATGATACGTTTGTAGCCATGTTGTTCACACCAATTGAGTCCATGTAGTGCAGCTTTAATCTGTGCGATATTGTTAGTTCCAAAACCAAGTGGAATAGCAAAAGCATATACCATTTTACCTTTTTGATCTCTTAATATTCCACCTCCCCCTATTTTACCTGAGTTGTGCAATGCACTACCATCTGTGTTTAACTTGAATATACCTACTTCAGGCTTCTCCCATCTTACCATGGTAACCTTAAACTGTTGCTGACAGTGATCAACACAGTTGATCAAACTGTCCCAGTTAGGCTGCCATGGTATGGTAGGAAAGGCTACTGTCAATACCTGTATAGTATCTTTGAAAATTGAATATTTGTACACTTGATGTTTTGCCCCCATATTTAACAGCACACCTGTTTTTCCACAAATTCCAACAAATAAAATTAGGTAACACTTGAAGAAACAATTTATGTACCTCATTATGTATTTTAGGCTTTGGGTTTAGGGTTTAGAATTTAGGATTAGGGTTAACGATAGGGTTACCATTAGGGTTCGTGTTAGGGATAGGGTTAGGTTAGGGTTTAGTGTTTTTTTTAGGTTTTAGGTTTTGGGGTTTAGGATTTTCGATTAAAAATCTTTGATTTAGTGTTTAATGTTCGGGTTTTGGTATTTTAGGCTTGGGGTTTTGGGTTAATGGTTTAGGGTTCGGGTTGGGGTTTAGTTTTTTTTTAGGTTTTAAGAATTATGGTTTAGGATTTGAGGTTTAAAATCTATGGTTTAGTGTTTAATGTCTGGGTTTTTATATTTTGGACTAAGTTGTTTTTGGACTTAGTGTTTAGGTTTATGGTGTAGGTTCTTTTTAGGTTTTATGATTCGGGGTTTAGCATTTGAGGTTTATAATCTATTGTTTAGTATTTAATATTTGAGTTTTTGTATTTTGGGCTTTGGGTTTAGTGTTTATGGTAGGGTTAGTGTTATGGTTAATGTTAGGGTTAGGGTTAATTTTTAGGTTGTTTTTTAAGTTTTAGGGTTTGGGGTTATTTTAGTTGTAATATCTATCGTTTAGTGTTTAATGTTAGGGTTTTGGTATTTTGGGCATTGGGTTTAGGGTTAAGGTTAAGGATAGGGTTAGGGTTACTGTTAGGGTTAGGGTTTAGGTTCTTTTTAGGTTTTGGGGTTTAGGATTTTTGGTATATAATCTATGGTTTAGTGAGTAATGTTTGGGTTTGGTATTTTGGGCTTGGAGTTTTAGGTTAATGATTAGGGTTAGGGTTAGGTTTAAGGTTAGAGTTAGGTTTAGGGTTTAGTTTTTTTTAGGTTTTAGGGTTTGGGTTAAGGATTTGAGTTGTAATATCTAATGGTTAGGGTTAGGTTAAGGTTTTAGGTTTTTTTAGGATCTACGGTTTGTAGCTTAGGATTTGAGATTTAAAATCAATGGTTTAGTGTTTAATATTTGGGTTTTTGTATTTTGGACTTAGGGTTTAGGGTCTAAGGTTAGGGTTAGGGTTATGATTTGGGTTAGGTGTAGTTTTTTTTTAGGTTTTATTGTTTAGGGTTTAGCATTTGAGGTTTTAAAATCTATGGTTAAGTATTTAGTGTTTGGGTTTTATATTTTGGGCTTAGGGTTTTGGGTTTATGGTTTAGAGTTAGGGTTGGGATAATGTTAGGGTTAGGGTTAGGGTTTTGGTTTTGGTTTTTTTAGGGTTTTGGGTTTAGAGTTTAGGATTTGATATTTAATATCAATGGTTTAGTGTTTAATGTTTGGGTTTTGGTATTTTGGGCTTGGGGTTTAGGATTTATCATAGGGTTAGGGTTAAGGTTAGTGTTTAGGTTGTTTTTTAGGTTTTAGGGTTTGGGGTTAAGGATTTGAGTTGTAATATCTATGGTTTAGTGTTCAATGTTAGGGTTTTTATATTTTAGGCTTTGGGTTTAAGGTTTAGGGTTTAGGATAGGGTTAGGACTCCTGTTAGGGTTAGGGTTAGGGTTTAGTGTTTTTTTTAGGTTTTAAGTTTTGGGGTTTAGGAAATTCGGTTTAAAATCTATGGTTTAGTGTTTAATTTTTGGGTTTTGGTATTTTAGGTTTTGGGTTTTGGGTTAATGGTTTATGGTTATGGTTAGGGTTAAGATTTAGGTTTTTTTAGGTTCGAGGGTTTGTCATTAAGGATTTGAGATTTAAAATCAATGGTTTAGTGTTTAATATTAAGGTTTTTGTATTTTAGACTTAGGGTTTAGGGTTTAGGGTTAGGGTTAGGGTTAGGATTAGGGTTAGGGTGTAGGTTTTTTTTAGGCTTTATGGTTTAGGGTTTAGCATTTGAGGTTTAAAATTTATGGTTTAGTATTTAATATTTGGGTTTTTATATTTTGGGTTTAGGATTTTGGGTTTATGGTTTAGAGTTAGGGTAAGGGTTAATGTTAGGCTTAGGTTAGGATTTTGGTTTTGGTTTTTTTTTAGGTTTTTGTGTTTAATTTTTAGGATTTTGATATTTAATATCAATGGCTTAGTGTTTAATGTTTGGGTTTTGGTATTTTGGGCTTGGGGTTTATGATTTATAGTAGGGTTAGGGTTTAGGTTATTTTTTAGGTTTTAGGGTTTGGGGTTAAATTTTTAAGTTGCAATATCAATGGTTTAGTGTTAAATGTTAGGGTTTTAGTATTTTGTGCTTTGGATTTAGGGTTTAGGTTTAGGGTTAGAGTAAGGATAGGGCTAGGGTTAGGGTTCATGTTATGGATATGGTTAGGGTTAGGGTGGTTTTTTTTTAGGTTTTATGTTTTGGGGTTTAGGATTGTTTGTTTAAAATCTTGGTTTAGTGTTTAATGTTTGGGATTAGGTTTTTTGGGATTAATGTTTCTGGTTAATGGTTTAGGGTTAGGGTTAGGGTTTAGGTTAGGGTTAGGGTTAGGGTTAGGTTTAGTTTTTCTTTAGGGTTTAGGGTTTGTGATTTAGGATTTGAGGTTTAAAATCTATGGTTTAGTGTTTAATGTTTGTGTTTTCGTATTTTGGACTTAGTGTTTTTTTTTGGACTTAGAGTTTAATGGTTTTGGGCATAGGGCTAAGGTTAGGGTTAGGGTGTAGGTTTTTTTAGGTTTATGGTTCAGGGTTTAGCATTTAAGGTTTTAAATCTATGGTTTAGTATTTAATGTTTGGGATTTGGTATTTTGGGCTTAGGGTTTCGTGTTTTATGGTTTAGAGTTAGGGTTAGGGTTAAGGTTAGGGTTAGGGTTAGGGTTTAGGTTGTTTTTTAGGTTTTAGGGTTTGGGTTAAGGATTTGAGTTATAATATCATGGTTTAGTGTTCAATGTTAGGGTTTTGGTATTTTAGCCTTTGGGTCTAGGGCTTAGGGTTTGGGTTTTGGTATTTTAGGTTTGGGGTTTATTTTTAATGGTTTATGATTAGGGTTAGGGTTAAGGTTTAAGTTTTTTTAGGTTCTAGTGTTTGTCGTTTAGGATTTCAGATTTAAAATTAATGATTTAGTGTTTAATATTTGGGTTTTTGTATTTTGGACTTAGGGTTTAGGGTTTAGGGTTAGGGTTAGGGTTAGGATTAGGTTAGGGTGTAGTTTTTTTTAGGTTTTAGGTTTTAGGGTTTATCATTTGAGGTTTAAAATCTATGGTTTAGTATTTAATGTTTGGGTTTTTATATTTAGGCTTAGGGTTTCGTGTTTATGGTTTAGAGTTAAGGTTAGGGTTAATGTTAGGGTTAGGGTTAGGATTTTGGTTTTGGTTTTTTTAGCTTTTGGGTTTAGGGTTTAGGATTTGATATTTAATATCAATGGTTTAGTGTTTAATGTTGGGTTTTGGTATTTTGGGCTCGGGGTTTAGGATTTATGGTAGGGTTAGGGTTAGGGTTAGGGTTAAGGTTTAGGTTAATTTTTAGGTTTTAGGTTTTGAGGTTGAGTATTTGAGTTGTAATATCAATGGTTTAGTGTTAAATGTTAGGGTTTTAGTATTTTGTGCTTTGGATTTAGGGTTTAGGGTTTAGGGTTAGGGTTAAGGATAGGTTAGGGTCACGGTTCATGTTAGGGATATGGTTAGGGTTAGGGTGGTTTTGTTTTTTTAGGTTTTAGGTTTTGGGTGTATGATTTT